>ML208279.1:242275-282690 GCA_004369065.1 Pluteus cervinus | reverse complement strand
TATCCCCAGACCAGAGGTGCGCAGGAGGTCATAGTTTGAGAAAGTGTAATCTCCGAGTTGCAAACGACGAAGAGTTAGATGGACGAGGATCATTGAGGAGCAACGGCCCGGCGGGACTTGGAAACCCTGCCAGTTTTAAGGGAAGAAGTCTAGGTGATATTAGGGAATATGACAGAGATCTAAGCAGACCACTACAACAGGTTCCCGGTTTTCACAGACCCAGCTCGTCGGCGTGTGGCAATTCCTGGATATCTCCAATAGTGATATAGGTTGGTTTACTATTGAGAAGGGCTGTTGCGGACTAAAAACAGGGATCAATCGTACGATTAGCAGACAAAAAGTGGTCACATACTTTTGAGACGGTGGCCGACGTCAAGGCATCGAACGATGAAAGAGCAGAAGCCAGAGATGCGTCCGATCCAGTCAAGAGCTGAGTGAGACTGTCAGTCCCTGGCCCACGTGGAGTACACTATGTCAAACGAACCTTAGACCCCAGCAAAGAAACAAGACCCTCCCTACTATCTACCGCACTCGCAGTCGTGAATTTGGCCTTGGCAATAGCTTTCTTGAGATCTGAGTCCTGAACGCCACCAGCCGCAGCACTCTTAAGGGCTTGCACAGCAGCCTTTCCTGCCTCCTTCACACCAGCAACAGTTTGTCCTTGCACCAAAAGACCGAGCAAGCTAGCGTCGGAGTATGGAAGGTAGACGGTCTGCACAGATGTACCCTCGGGTATAGATTTGGAGAGAGGCGAGAGTCCCTGAGACCATTTCACAGAGGGTTGAGGTGAGAGGTGAGCGGCCAGGGCTGCAAGCTCATTGCTAGGTGCACCGCTACTGCCGAAGCCAATAAAAACAGTTTGGGGGCCTCCAAAACCCTCCACACGAGTCTCGCCGCCGTGATACTTCGAGGCCGGTGAAGCTGCGGACGCGGAGGGTTGTGCATGACCGAGGGACTTTTCGACGAGCTTGGATAAGGATTCTTGACTGATGCCAGTGCCAAGGACGGCGATGTTGCCTTTCGTGAAGACAGAAGAGGCGAAAGACTTGACGTCATTCACGGTAAGAGAGTTGTGTGGGGACGCGAAAAGAGAGGAACCGAGGCCAGAACGGAAAGCGAGTGCGTGTGCAAGTTCGATAGCACGGGTTGCGGGATCCGCTATCGCAGTAATACTGTCGCTCTCGACAATGGGCAATACGTATTCTTCGAACTCATGACGAGTGAATTTGGCCGAAGTTAAAAATGAAGACAGGAGGTCGACGAAAAACGCCCTAGTGATAGTCATATATTCAGCATAGGCACCGAATAAGAAAAGATAGCATATACGCACTCATCTCCGCGCAGAAACTCGGCCGTCAACGCAAGATGTTCACGCGAGAGACTCGCGGACAACACACCGCCGTATAGCTCGCTCTCGCGAACAGTACCAAGTGCTGAACGTTTGGTGGTGCTCTGCGCACAGTCGTCGGTAATGGGTTGAAAATAATGAATAAATGCGAACCTTGAATGCAAAGTTTTTCAAGGCATGGGCAACACCTGGTTTTGGTTCAAAACGACTGCCAGCTTTCACGAGCACGGTTACGGCCGAAGTCGGTTGGTTGTAGTCAAGTGCTGCGACCTTGACACCAGCAGAGTCGACAACAGTGGCGAAGGAGCGCGCTACGCGCTTGAGGTTGCGGGCGGTCGACGCTCTGCTCGCCAACATTGAGAATTTTGGGATGGAGAACGGGAAGATGTTTGTAGCCGTTACCGACCCCGAAATTCACCTAATTTCTTTCCGGATTTATCCGGTCCCACCCGCAACCGCCATCACTCTCCCCGTCCCCGACGCAGCTCGCCACAAAGGCCATGACGTTTGTGCTGAACGCTGAATGAATTCTTCTACTGAAGCCACGGAAATTAAGTCTTATGGAATCCTCATGAATATATGACTTCATCCCAGATTTTTTCGCTCGCAATACTTCATGTATTTTGTGACGAGCAAGTCTTCCGATATCATGCTCTGTAGGAATTATGTTCATCATTGCAGACACAGACAAACGGAAGCAACGAGCTCAGGTTTGTACTATCGGCCGCATGCCAGCATGACCAGCAGATTATTCGTGAAAATGCCTCGACAATAGCTTTTGGGTCACTTCCATATCAGCGAGGTTGGGCGCTCCCCGTTAATTTACCGATACTCAGTCTGAATCTCCGATAAAGTGGGCCTTAGCGCCTGATAAAGCGGTTTTGCTTGGGGCATACTACTCATCCAGAGTCCAAGCCGCGAGCCCTGCTAGAAGTTGACTCGGACACTCCTTCAGTCATTTCCCTCGAACGATGCACGAAAAAGAACACGGTATTATATACGATGTGCTAACTTAGCCAGTGAGTACCTTGGCAAAGGCACTCTATAACTTATCAACTAAAAGTCAACAGTAAACCACGCTAACCTGCTCCATAGGATGGGTTATGCCGTTTGAAGGTAAGACCACGCTAAGTCTAAATTGCAAGTTCCATACTCATTCAATGTAACTCTCGTCATCCTGATAAGCAACGCAGCTGCTTCTCGCTCGGGCGCGCACCCACAGAAAGGCCGTCATTCAATTGTATCGCGAATGGCGTTCGCAGATTATTCTAAACAAGTACGTCATGTCGTGATAGATAAAGCCAGGCACCAATGTGTTGGCACAGCGAAGATGCCCTTCAAAGAACTACCCCATTAGCACCGAATGTTTCAGTGCAGTGCAGCTTCAGGGATTGAATGAACAATTGTACTGATAGATGCTGCGTATTCATTCTGACCCTCTCGGCATAACTTAGCTCTACTTCAGGGAAATCTATTGTGCAAAATGAACCCCGCTTTGGTGACACGGAGGTAGCTTTAGAAAGGTAAATTTCACACTCAGCGAGTATGCATACCTCCTACTTCGTCCCTCTTAATTAATCAGGAAGCGTAGCTTACGGAAAACAAAACGATAACATTGATAGCAGAGCAAGTAGCAACGTAACACACAAAGTCTGTGGTCGATAAGGACCAAGTTCGAAGGGAAAGCATGAATCAAGTGGGAAAAAACATTCAGCCTAGATACGACGAGCGTAAGTGGCATAATATTCGGTAACCAGTCCATCAATCGTCATCATCTCATGGACGTGCGCCTGAATGGCGATGTTGAGATCGACTGGATCGACCGCCTCTGAGAGGAACGGCGTGATCGCTGCCGCGAAATACCTATGAGCTGCGCGGAACGCACGGCCAAATCTCTGCATATCTTCGTCGGCAGGCCAAGATCCGATGGGCACCTGAATCGTCTCCGTTACAGGCCCAGAAAAATCCTGATTTTGTAGAATAAGGTCCCGGACCGTATTTTGTTCAAACGCCTGGAGGCCCCGGCGGGCGGCGAGGTTGGACTTCACGATGTCGAAAAAATGAGCCATCGAGGGAGCATGGACTAGCGCGCCAGTGCTCGGAGAAACGCCGGCGGGGCGCATACCCCATTCAACGGAAACGAACAGGCCCCCAGGGCGCAAAATTCGGGCGACCTCTTCCAAGATCTTGGTATAATTTTCGACCTGTTGACATCAAGCAGTCAAAAGGGGGAAGAAAGACGGAACTGGTAGAGCTTACGGTAACGGCCAAGGCTATGTCACGAGCGTGAATGAGGTCCACGGTCCCAGGTCCCCACCTATAGGGAGTTGCGTTCACGTCCTGCAATTCGAACTGAACGTTGACAAGGGGACGACGGGTAGCGATCGGGACTGGATATGTCTATCAGCACGAATGATAAGTCGGGAAGGACTAAGCAGACTAACCAATATCAATGCCCCGGAACCAGGCTTGAGGAAAGGCGCGTGCCATTTCCATCGCCCTAACAGGACAACAAGTTGACGTGATATTCAGCGCTAACGTCAGGGTACTTACCATTTTCCGGTTCCCGTGCACAGGTCGATGGCCAACTTGGCCTCGGGGCCAGGGGCTAAAGCTCCGCGTACAACTCCGATGTACTGAGGCTCCGGGTGGAGCTGGTGCAGAATACTATGCTGCACGTTTAACCTCTACAAGGGCTTGTTCAGAGACTTAAAGCATAGGGTAGAGACGGTGCTTACATTCCACTCCGGCCCGTGTACGGGCAGAGGGTAGGGGGAGTCACCATGGGAATGAAAGAGAGCACCTTCGTGCTCATGGAAGTAGGGAGGGAAGTCGGTACTCCTCAACTCCCTTAGACGGGGCTCATAATCAGGAGCCTGGGTCGGCATGTCGTCATTTCCATGCCCTTGACCCGGACCAGGTATGACCTGATCAGCACCCCCGGGATCTGCTATATCCTGGTACTCGTCCTCGTCGGGGACGGTCCCGTTGCCGTTGAGAGACGGCATTGCGAAGAGGTTAGAAGTAGACGAGAGTTAGACGATGACCTGGTTGACGAGCTGAGAACTGGAGGAAGTGCCCTTCGTGATTTTAAGGTCTTGTATCCGGGGCAGCAGGGTCAGGCATTGCTCCTGAATGGTAAATAGAGTGACATCGTGGATCAGGCATGATCGTAAGGCAATAAAATGGGGGTAGACTTGCAGATAGAACTGCGTTTCATTGACGAAGCGGTGGAGGAACTGGCGACGCATTTCAAAGCAGATATGCCTCTGAAGTCCGCAGGGGCAGGAAACTCCTGCATCCACACAAAGTGAACATTGTACAGTCACAGATCGTCGGACAAGCAGTCCCCGGTGCACTACGAAGTGAGAGATATCACTGGATATTGGGTTCTCGTCGAAGTAAAGACCCTTAACATCAGAAACCAAAGCCAACATTAAAAAATCGAGGCAGTCGAATTTGGTTACAGATGTTAGGAAATCCATTTACAACCCGCGTGGCTAGACTCAACCGTCGACCGTTTCCCTGATTACCCGATGGGGGCTTAGTATCAAAACAAAGGACAGCGTGCACACCAGCTCACCATCTCATGGATCGGCTCGTGAAGATTTCGGACACATGTCAGCCGCTGGGAGTTTTGCATGAAGGCTGACGCCGGGAGTCAACCTGACTCGGCGGTTGATGGGACAACCGTATTGACGCGACATGATTGGTTCACGTCCGTGACTGTCACAATGGTCACGCGTCATTTAAAACTCCTCTGTGGTGAAACGCCTCTTGTATTCGAACCATCAAGTCTTCACCACAACGCCCTCAAGCTAAGCATGGACATGGACATAGACCTAGACGGTCATTTTCGTGAACAAGACAAGAGGATGAATATGCCTGATGAAGGTGTGACCGAATATCTGGCGCGTGTGGCAACAAGCAGGTTGGTTAGTTCGCCCGTGCACGAGGACCAAGGCCTGAACTTTTCTGCCAGTCAAGAGAGTGCGGTTTGGAAGATTGGCGACATTGAATTGCCAAGAACACGCGCTGCAATCGAAAGTCCCGCGGAATCAAATTACAGGAACTCGTCCGAACATGATAACCGTCCGGTCCTGCGCCACGATGAATCGGGAGAAACGAATTCCAGGTGCCCTTTATTCAGGTTCATTGCCGTCATGGCTTGCTTAGAATCTTTGGTAGCCTAAAACGCAAGGCAGCGGAAGCAAATGAAGATGCCACCACGAAGCGCAGCAAACACTCACACGATTCACTGCACGCACCCAATCTCGGTGACGCGAACGATGGGCCTTCGTAAGTCCATTGAGCCTTTTATTGTTTATAAATGCGAGCCAAAACGCCACTAGGACTTCAATCCCTGACATGGGCAACAGTGAGCCTACCTCGCGGTCAGAGCCACGCCTAGACCTACCATCAGACCCTTGGAGGGAGGCATCTTTGCTTTCCGGAGATCGTCCTGAGCAGCAATCTGATTCTCGTACCCGAGAGGGATCGCAGCCACCAAAAAAGCAGAGCCGAGAACCGGTTACTTTCTTGCAATCGCAGAAATGGCCTTCACCTGAGCATGTGACGGCAAGCCACAACGTTGCACCGGCGTCATCGTGAGTTTTCGCCTTATTTGGCTGGAAGGAAACCTAATGAGCCTTAGCTCTGATCCCGTTCGAAACAAAGATAAGGTGACGTCTATGCCGAAGGTGCAACTGCCATTGGACGTCGACCCTCAATATCATAAGCGACGCGCTAACGCCACGCCCGATGTGGACACCCATTCAGTGGATCCCCCAACTTCACCTATCGAAGAATTTAGTGAATATATGCCCCCTCCGGCGAAGCCTCGTGCGGTCAATGTTTCAGACGCGACTAAAACAACACGTAAGAAGCCCAAAGCCGTGACGAGTGCTACAAGTTCCCGTACGATCAATACTCATAAACTAGGACGGGCTCAAACTGCCTCAGAACAAGACCCTATCGTCATTTCCGATGACGAAACTCCTGCACCATCATCTTCTCGTCCTGCTGCGACTGGACCGCAGCTGTCATTGACCGCCAAATCGAAGATAGTGAAGTCCTCCAACTCGGTAGTTGTTAAAACGACTGCAGCGACAAACAAGAAGGGGAAGACCAAGGAAAAGCTACCGCTCATGACGCCGCCTCAATACGTCCAAATGCTGCTCGATAAGTTCGCTGCAGGGAGTATCAAGTACGATAAGCACGTATGCTTAGAAGGGCTAACCCTCTTTTACACTGGCGGTGATATGACATATGCTTCTGAGCGCACTCGTGCAAGAATGGAAATCGTAAGTTTGCGTCTTGAATTCTTCTATCACAAACTCACGATCGCATACAGATCTTGAAGCAAGGCGGCAATCTGCTTCCACAATATGACGCCACGACTGTTACTCATATAGTAACCGATGCTCAAATGCATCCGACTTTGCGTGCTCTTGGACTCAAGAAACTCAATCAAATCCCGAACCATATCCCAACTGTAACATGGAAATGGGTCTTAAGGGCGTTGGATAAAGGCTCAGTTACAGATAAGACAGAGTTATACAGAGCACTTGATCAGACATGGTTGCATGCAGCTTTTTCTCAGCGTATTGATGCTGGTGCGCCGAGCACCAGGCCTTCTGCTCGCACCGGACAAGTGAAGGGCAAGGCAAAGGAAGCGGGCACGGTCCCTGACGGACCTGACTTCAGTCGCATTTCGTACGTTCTAATTCATCTCACGTGGCTGCGCTTACCACAAGACTCATGGCGCATGCAGCGAGTTTACACCGGACAAATCCACGGCCAATATCAGATCATTACAGCCCCGGAACTCGGAACAAATTGAAGCCATTGAAGATGCTTCAGGTGCACCTCTTTCACCGCCTGCATCTCCAGGGCGTGTTATTCATCGAGGAAATGCATCAAGTTCCAAAGTACAGCTTCCCGTTCACCAAGCACTAGGGAATGCCAGCGACCCATTAGCGGAGTTCTATGCACAGGCGCGCATCGAACGAGAGGCAGGGGTACGTGTTCCACGAAGTCTTCGCGGAGATTTCTCATTGTCATCTATTCTCAGAAATTGGCCCGCAGCTATGAAGCAGGAGAGTCGGATGTTTCTGAGGGTGAAGCTGAAGTCGTGTCTAAGGCACCGCGGGCTAAGCGAGTACGTCCGTCGATGATTTTCTCATGTCACCTCACCAATAATTTGGCGGCCTAGGGTTTCACCTGTGATAACAAAGATGCCCGCCTTGATAAATGTCCGAACCAAGACATCATCGACCAGGTACGGTGCCGTTATCGTCGAGGTTTCTGAGTCCTTATATGCTATCCGTGTTCAGCTTCAAGAATTGTTAGACATTCACCAATCTAAGCCTGGGCAAGAAGACCGCTGGCGTGTTCTGAGTTACTCGAAAAGTAGGTTGAACTGGATCGGGTCAAATTTACCTCTTACACATTTGCAAGGTATCCGAGCATTGCGGACACATCCAAAACGCATCAAGACTTTGAACGAAGCACGCAATATCCAAGGCATTGGCGAGAAAACTGCCATGAAGGTGGGTTCTTCTTGATTGACATGCACACCGCAGAGTTCTGAGGCGATTGGGGCGGATATAGATCATGGAGATCATTGAGACCGGAAAGCTGCGAAGGATCCAGTTCGAACGCACAGAAGATGTCGAGGTGACACGAATGTTCCAAGGCATATATGGCGTCGGTATGACACATTCCTTCATAAGGTGGTTTTTTTGCGAAATTAACATACCTGTGCAGGGCAGTCCACTGCACAAAAGTGGTACGCCAATGGCTGTCGCACATTGGAAGACCTAACTTCCGGGAAATACGGAGTCAAACTGACCCCGGCGCAGGAGATCGGAATACGATACTATGACGGTAGGTCTGCATCTTTTCACATTAGACCTCTCTTGTTTAGAAGAGCACAAGACATTAACAGTCGTATGCCTCGGAGCGAGGCCAAAGCAATCTTTGAATTGATCAAACCAATCGGTGAGTATTTATGTCGACAAATGCCGTTATTTTTAATGGTTTCTGACACCGTACAGCTCTGGAGATCGATCCAGGCCTTTTTGTAGAGATTATGGGTAGCTATAGGCGGTAAATCCTTCTTCATGACCCTGTGACGCGTTTGATGACGTCTCGTGATAGAGGCAAAGCCGACTGCGGCGACATTGATATCTTGATTACTCGCAATCCAGATGATGGGCGATCCCATGCCGGTAAATCAGCCACCGAGCATCGTAATTCCGCAATAAGATCGCTAATTATTGGCTCCATTTAGGAATCCTTCGTCGTTTGTTTCCGGCACTCCGCGGAGCTGGTATTATTACCGAAGACCTAGCCTTACCTGACGACCCCAGTGAGGAGGAAGTGATCTATCGTGGCCTTTGTCATCTTCCGCAGGAAGGCTCTCGACAACGGCGCATTGATTTCCTGACGGTTCCATGGAAGTCCAAGGGCGCAGCGTTGCTGTACTATACTGTGAGCTTCCAACTATTCCTCTGCTGAGTTATTCCTGACCTCCCCCTCTCTAGGGAGACGATGTTGTACGTATATGCGCCTCAACTCAGCGCATTGGTGCTAACAGTCACCCAGTTCAATCGTGCTATGCGCTTGAAAGCTAACGTGCTTGGTTATTCTCTCAATCAGCGTGGGTTGTTCTCTGGCGTCGTCAGGGATCCCCGCGACCGTCGCGTGAAACTGAATCAAGGTATGTGCTACCCGCCGCTGACGGGTTGTCTTATTCACATATGTAACGTAGGGACTCTGATAGCCTCTGAGACCGAAGAGGAAATCTTTCACATTCTGGGTGTACCTTGGCAAGAACCTCACGAAAGGATGAGGGGTTGAACATAGTGCAAATCCAATGGACCACGATTAGAACTTGGACCTTTTCGACTACACTCGGACGTAAACTCAGTTATAGCTATTTTATCCTTCCTGTAACTCACGGTGTATCCAGTATACTGTAGCTGTATTGAACACTTGCTAGATACATGAGAATGTAGGAAAATTAATGATAGCAAAAGACAAAACGACCATTAGTGACTTGGGGAGAGGTATGGGCTACTGAAAAAGGAGTCTTCTAGGAATACCCCGTCGACGCCCTCTAATGTGTCAGGAAGGGAAAGAAACTCTTCGCTGATTTTCTGAGGACCGTTTTGTATCGCAATTCTAAGTCCTTGGGAGCGAAGTACCGCCATCCTGGCCGCGCAGTGTGTAGAAACAAGGCTAGAGTAGATATATGCTGCGTGGTTTTTCTGTCTTGCAGCGAAGATGAGGTCAACGGAACGAAGACACGAGACTCCCAGCACACTCGGTATCCGTTTCCCTTCCGCGTCTGTGAAGCAACGGGAGATTATCATCGTCATGACCTCTTTTTCTGGTAAGCCTCCTTTGAACTGGAAAAGGATATCTTCAAGTTTCGGCAGAAGACACCCACCACTGGATGCAGGGTCCGAGAAGGTCAGGGTATGGAAAAAGCGCGCGACTCCTCCGGCTGGATAACGGTAGGACGAACGCACAGAAAGCTTCGTTAGGTTCTGTACCGTGCCTAGTGCTGATGGTAACACGAGGCAATTCTCCACCCCGTGATATGTGAAAGCCCGGGCATGGGGTGAAATCTTTCTTATAAGTTCATGGAAGGTTTCGTTCTCCAGCCAATGCAGCGTACTACTATTAGAACGATTTTCGAGTGATAGGGATTCGAGGGCGGGCAAGGGAGGGAGATAGGAAAGGTCAAATCCTAAAAATGAGTTGGACCGGATGAAGAGGTTGGTAAGACGCAGCAGTGGAGGCAATGAACGCCGTATCACCGTTGCCGGAACGAACGCGCCCTTCTCGGCGATCCTCCAATCCTCGAGGGCAGGTGCTAGCTCAGAAATTCGCTGAACCTCCTCGGTGGTTACGGAAGCAGAAAAGGCTTTCAGTTGCGCCCACGGAAGGGGGATAGATTCTATACTGAAGGGAAACGTCGAAACGTCGACGGTGTGGAGATTTGGCACATTTTCGTAGAGCCCGTATGGTGATGGTAAGCCTTCAACCTGCTCCCCATTTTCAGGATCGCTGGTTATGATGTGCTCATTTCCCTGGAGCCTGATCTTCTGTAAACGATGAAGTTTTCCTTGAGCACAGAGGAGATACCGGTGCAGGGTGGATGGAAGATTCAACCTGATTAACCGCCAACGTTCGACATGCGCAAGAAGAATATCCAGTAACGGAGTGCAATTGATAGAACTCTCGAGAATAATCATAAGTAGACATCCTTTTGACCTTTCGAGGAGTATTTCTGTCATCTCGATGGCGTTTTGGATGTCGTCATCAGCGTTCAGCATTGTAGCCTGGATTACAGCCCAGAATGGGGCGAGTTCGAGGCCCACAGACCTCCAGTGGGAGCAGACAGAAGTTATGAGAGACCTTGCGATCCTCACACTCTTCATGTATTTGCGGTCTGATGTAGCCTCAGCCATCCAAAGAAAGATCTCGGAAAGCAAATCCGGTGGGAAGTCGTTGATGGACAGGAGTTGAGAAGCCTGAAGATAGTCGATTTAGCCATCTTTGCTTCGGTTCCACAGAGATAAACGTTCACCATAGTCGTCTTTTGCTCTGGCTTGTACTGTATAACTTGAACGCGCGTTTTGTGGGAAAGATCGCAGCCACGGCGCCAGCGGTGCGCGTCAATTTCTCACGCCACCATCCCGCCACACGTGGTTGACGAAAAAATTCTTCAAACCGCAACGGGGTGACCAGGTAACTTACCCCCTTCATCTTTCATTGTGGCCAGACGCCAATTTTTCTGAGAGTTTCTCCGATAGCTCCTCCGCGAGGGTGGATCTATTTTCGGAATGATCTGTCAGCCAGTTGTCAATGGCACTGCTCCTAGTCACAATAAGCGCAGAGAAGCGATAACGGCGCTTCTTATGTTGCGTGCTGATATCTGCTGAACCCCGAATACAAGATAGCCGAGGGTGTTCATCACCTTTCAAGACAAAAGGCGGGATCGTCTTCTTTTTACTTCGACGTGCCGCTGACAGGACACCAGATCGCTTGCACAGCAGCGGCAGCACCCTCGATCTAGCCGGTACAGAAATGCATGGAGTCGGCAAACAAACTCGGAGACCTTCTTTGTGATCCGTAATCGCTGTGTTGGTTTAAAAGGGACTTGCAAATTCGGAGAGTCTTCCCATCTTCAACAGCACAACCAAACGCCAATCCAACACCAAAACCTCTTACCATCTTTCACATTCTCGTCATGTCCTCGACTTCATCTGCTGCCTCCTCTACCAACTACCCGGCTGCATTTTCCAGTCTTCAAATGACCTACGGCTGCAGTGGAATAATCCTCGCACCTGTCTCCCTGCCACGCAACGTGCAAAGACCCAGTCCTGAGGACGACGACGACTTCGATGTTGTCTTCACTGGCGGAGTACCCTTGAGTCGCCAAACAACCCCCCAGCCACGCACACGATGTTCCTCTATCTCGGGGGAACCATCCGGACACTCGTCTTCCGGATCGGTGAAAGACTACAAGCGTGCACTGGGAGCGCTCTCAATCAAATCAAGCTTTTCCAGGAGCTTGGCCAGCCTTCGAAATTTCTAAGCGTAGATCGCAGAGGTGGGTAGATCTATTAGCCCTATCTGATCTCGTACTAAAACTAGACTTTCTCTCCAGTGATTCAGCATTTGATCTATGTCGTCTAAAAATATTGCTCTGATTGCAATGCCCACATATCGGACTCGTTAGGATCGACAGGTTTAGACATGGGACTTTGATAGTATAATAATGCTGTAGCTGTATTCATACCGGGACTTTAGACAATGGCTTGCATGGGTTGAAATTGGACAATAATTCCTGTATACCTTCGATATCAATTTACCGTGATTTCTTGCCGCTTCATTGTCTTCCATCGATAGATTGCATCCAGAGCCGCTTCCACATATCGGTGTGAACTCCAACCTTCGCACTCTGGTAGTCTCTATGAACGTCTGCACTGAATAGCAGCAACTTGCGATCTCAATACACGTTCAATCCGGATGCGGTCGAGCGTTTAAACGTTTATCGTCTACTGTGGAAATCGATTCCCATGCCCTGACCCGTCTCTACAGTACCACGGCTACGATCGATCTCGGTGAACCGAAAGCACTGGTAAAATTGCGTTTATCTCCTCGTATGCATTCTGACAGTGCACGCAACGTATACAAAAGGGGATGGCCGCCGGTCTATTGCTTGTAAGAGGGTACCCTTGCACATGTCATCTTGACATCGGGGCTCAATACAACTTCGACCGTGCTTGTTGAGCGTGCTACGTACCACCCTTGTTTTTGGTGATCATCATCAAGTCGCTATGCTTGGAAAATACCTCAGCTTGGTATGTTATTGTCCCCCTCGCCGGCAACTTAGAGCTGATCTTTGCGATCTGATAACCCGGAACGTTTCCCCGTAGCATACATTGCACAGCGCTAAATCTCCGAGTGACTTGCTCGGCTACTTCGACAGCTGTACTCCGATATCCAAGAGTATGATTTGTGATCCGGATTGATGTCCTCCGAACCCTAAAATTCTAAGTATGTCACCAACGCAGCGGGTACGATCCGTGGCAAGACAAAAGGCAGACTTACTTTGTCCCATTCCACATGCCGCTGACAGAGTAAAATATAGAACGACTGTTGGCACTGCACAATCGCACCCTCGAAACGGATCTCGATTACTCGGGACAGGACAATGACCGGAATGGAGCGGAAAATCTCGTACGTTCTTCAAAGTTCACAATTGCAATTGGCACACCACAAATCTGTATAAAAGGGAGTCGCAAAAGGCCAACCATCGCCATCACCTTCACTCAAAAGCGAGTTAAAGCACAGTCAAAGCAACACAACTACCTCTTCACATCTTTAACATCCTCTTAATCATGTCCTCTTCTTCGACATCCACCAACGGCTCCGCCACCAAGAACTACCCCGCCGCCTTCAGCAGCCTCCAAACCACCTTTGGCTTCGGCGGTGCTATTCTTACACGAGTTCCCATCCCACCAACATCCCGACACTCGGCAGAGAGCGCCTCCACTCGCGACGCACCTCTCAGTCGCGAGACGAGCTCTCAACCTCTCACCCGAACCTCTTCCCTCTCCAGGAAGTCATCTGCCAATGCAGCAGCACCTTCCAAATCGGCAAAACGCTTCAACTATGGTTTGGGGGCCGTATCAGTCCAATCGGGTGTCGCCACTAGCTTCTTCTACTGCAGCTCTAAATAAAGGCGCATCGGTGCTTTGCCATTGATCCGTACAGTGATTTGGATCGCCTAAAAATAACCCCTCTCAATTTTCGGACTTGGTTTGCTTAGAATTTTAGAATTTTGTGTCTTCATTCATGGGACTTTGGCCGTAGACCTGTTTATTTTATTCTTACGTACTAGGACTCCTTCGTCGAGGTTCGATTGCTGCGTAGATACAGTATCCAGCTTGTTTTAGATTTTAGATGCGACATAGACCATACTGCAGAAGTGCATACATTACGCAGTAACCTCATCAATACATTTCCCTTAATCGTGCTTAAACTTTCTTGGAATCTTGTATGATATGATCGGAAATCCGCGGGCCGGGTCTGACTAGGTCTGACTAGATTTGACTCGAGGTCAAAAACAACGCATTTTCCAGCCCTTTTCTCACGCCTAACCTTGAAACCACCATGACACAGGCCTACGCTTCCAACGACCATGAGAGGATAGACTCTCAAGTATGTCCATGTCATCTATTGACTGCAATATACTAACAACTTGATAGGAAACGGAGGTCATAACTCCCGTGCCAGCGCAGAGCTTTATCCACTTGCTGCCCGACGAACTCCTCGAAGACATTTTTCTCCTTTCAATCGACAATTTCCAACCTTCCAGTTCCTCTACCAAGGGTATCCTACGCACACGGTCAACAATATTGGGTGTTTGCCAACGATGGAGGGATATAGGCCTATCCTTTTCTCGTCTCTGGTCATACATCCGAGTATCCGTCGGAAAGTCCCAACGAACGGATCGACTTATATCAATACTGGAGAAACAGCTCACACGGGCCAAAGGGCTTCCACTTACCATTTCCATTCGAAGCACTCGATGCTGCCCAGAAGTCGTGGAGGCACTTATGCCATATTCGAATCAGTGGTACTCGTTTGATCTTTATGCACCCTCTAGTATGCATCGATCTTTCGTGCTGGTCAAAGGGAAGCTTGCCCTTTTGCATCGCCTGAAACTCAGGATACGATCCCACTGGGACTGGAATACACCTCCCAATTTCGATATCGTTTCGAATATCTACCATCCAGCACCCTCGCTCAAATACATGGATACTGTCGACTTCGCCAACAAGATACACACATCATTTCCATTTCCATGGAGACACTTGACCTCATGGTCGGGTTCTATCTCATCTATCAACGAAATTCGCCGGCTAGCCACACAAGTTTCGGATTTACAAACACTTAAACTCGAAGAATGGGTTTCTCCTCGTCCTACGCATCAATATCCCGTCGTCAAATCTAACCCTGAAGCCAACCTATCCTTGACACATCTGGAATACCTACAAATCCATATCAAATCCCCCTCTGCGGAAAGACTTAACCTAAGTCATCTTCCTGCTTGTCCACGCCTTCGACGACTCGTAATCTGGCAACGAGTAAATCGAACTACTTCTGACACGGAGCCCCTTAGACTTTCACACTTCCTTCTTTCTGTCTCTGACAGTCTTACGACCTTCGAATACATGACAGCATACCCAATCACCGACGTTATCTCTCTCCTAGGCAGCTCGGCACCAAACCTACTAGTCAACTTGCGGATTAACTCGGATTCTACGAGTGTTGATGTCCGAAAGGTCTTCAATCAACTGAGGTATCTTCAATCAGGGGATCCTGCGGAACGATGGATGCCACCCGCTATATTCCCCAGGCTCGAGAACCTTCACCTGTCCTTCAACGCGAGTGTGGATTTACCCAACGCACTTGTCAGTACGATTCGTTCCCGGTGGCCAAGCGACAGCAGTCAAATACTCCATCCAACTGCACGTCTGCGGTCAGTGGTACTGGAATTTGCACCTCCTCGTGAAGGATCATTTAGTCGGAGTGAAAAGAAGCTACGAGAGTTATGTCAGGAGTTTGAAGGTTTAGAGGCGTCGTTGGCGGTTCGGAAGTCGATTGTAAGTTTTATTTATTCAGAATGCTGATTTCGAAAGGCTCATAGCTCTTGTATTAGATATTCCCTTGGCCATGCGAACCAGGATTGAATGAAGTAGGCACAATGGAAACCTACTAAATCCCACCCATGCTAGAGTTTTGCATCACCACGTACACCAGCCAACCTCTGACCGCGCTCCAAAATCGGTTTAATCGATTGCTATAAAAGAAAAATCCCCATGATTCATCTCATATCCAGGATCCCCATAGGAAAACGATATACGCACCTCATACGCATCAGGGACCTCCTTTTGATTAAGCGGTTCCGTTTGAACTCTTTCCCAAAGTGCTTGGTAGACTTTCCCATCATAAACACCCAACGCACTATCTAGCTCCCAATCTGTGAACCCGAATGAATCTGTTAATCCGATGGCGTGGGGTAGGAGTTCTTTGCAGAGTGTGTTTATCTCGAGACGGAGGGAACGGGATGGATCTTGTGGGAAGGATGAAGAGGAAAGGGGAGGAGGAGGGAGGAGGTTGAATGAAAGGATGTCGGTTAAGGCTGATTCAACTGTTGTTAGGAGGTGCTACAACGCAATCTAGAGTTAGACACCTCAGATGGAGATTCAACGGAACAGATACGTACCAATAAATATAACTTTCCAAGGACCTCTTGAGTTCCATTACAACTGATTTGTTGTGGGACAACATCCCGCATGATTTCCAACACACGTCTTGCTACGAATGCTTCGGTTACACCTTTTGCTATGCGTTGGTTTACAATCGCATCAATGCTGGATTCTACATCTCCACCAGAGTTCGTTATTTCTGCAACATTCCCAGCGTGTTCGTTAACGAGAAGTGCGGCTCTCCATTCAAGAAGGGAAACAGAAGCTTCTGGGTCTCTCCAAGATGATGGGAGAGTGGTGGGTCGTGAGTTAGATAGGAGAACGTGAAGATATGCAGATGATGGGGAGAGGGAGGCAATGACGGCTTCTGATGACGAACTACGTGCATCAGATTGGAGTTTTTGGTGTGATTTTAAAGCAGATCGGACGACTTGTTGGTCTAGCACGAAATTGTCGCCTTCGTACCTAACCGACGAGTTGATTTTTAGCTTCTGTGAATCCTAGAAAAAAAAGAGGGAAGGGATACGAACGTTACACTGGCAACATAATCCGCATAAACCCTGCCTAACCCTGCATAGGCGCTATATCCATGACCACCCATCGACCGACGGGCGACTTCGATGTCGTTTACACTCATAGTAGTACATAGGATCTTCAAGCCGCTTGTTGTGGCATGGAGCTCAGCAAGTAGAGATGCGTCCCCAGATGAAAGTCGTTCTGCCATTGTGTCGAAAGCTTTTGTCTTTGGGTTGTTAGTTGCAATAGTCATCGAAGTGGTTGGTAGGACCTACAAGGCTACGACCGAGTTGGATGAGGACATAGGCATGGGATAGGATTGGTATGAGACGGTAGTAGACGGAAGGGTAGGTGATTATTTGGCGTTCCAGGCCAGAGGCATCTGGATTCCCTTGTCGTCTAACCGTGGCATAACGTATTGAGACGGTGGCCGCTTTCGCGGTTTGCCAACCTGCCGACGTGACCATACTAGGTTAAAGAAAACGTGTGAGTTAAAATTGGATGTTATATGTAATGAGAAAGAAATCTGACCTGGATCGGATATAAAGCATCTGCAAGTGATAAAGTATAAGGTCATGCTAAGTGAAGGAAGGGTGGAATAAGTCGAATACGAACCCCGCCATAGCTTAGTTTTGCGTGTGGTGGTTTGATATACTTCCCCTCATCGGTAACCTTGGCGAATTTGGATAACATGTTCTCCTTGGGTATGCGGACTCTATTGAACCGAGCGAAGCCGTTGTCTAAGGGAGCAGCACCCCCCATAGCCTTTGGTCCTTGATCGAGGGAATCATTCGTTTGCGATGACGATCGCTGACAGTAAGGACCCTACTCACCAATATCACCGATAGTTATATTTGGCACAACTCTGTGATCTTCTGAAGAATGGTGAGAGGGTGACAACATGTGAGGATACATATAAAACGTGCCTAACGACCGCAGCTGGACAAAGAATAGATGAGGACCTGCATCCTTCCCACCTGGTAGGATTAACCGTGCCTGGACGACACCATGTGTGGCCATTTTCCCAAGGGCGCCAATCCACCATTTGCTGCTCGTAAGTGTGGGCGAGTGGATCTCAAACTCGCGTGTATCTGGAATATACGTGGCAGTGGTCTCGAGAGCTTGGACATTTGTTCCGTGTCCGAGTTCTGTTTGGAGATAGCACCCTATGATTCCGCGGGTTTCGATCAAGCGCCCGTATTTTGACGTCAGTTCTGGGGAAGCTTGCAAGTTAAAAACGGGTTCAAATGCTAGGAGAGATCATGAGCAAACGGATTAAGGACACATCTGGTGGGCAGGACCTATGTTATGGAGGCCGATGGGAAGCTGTTCGTCTATACTTGCAACGGCAGTATTCAGGTCCGCTCTGTCCCACTGGTGTTGCTCTGCGAGCTCGTATATTCGGTTGGTGATGGCCTGGATACGATTATACCGTTCCGTTCTCGAAAGGTACTCCCTAAACTACATGAAAGGTTATACTGGTGCCAGATCGTCATGGACACACCTCTTGGCTTTGTCGAACACACGGTCCTGCGACAAGATATCGACGATGTTCCGTCGTCTTACCCAGTTCTCGTTTCCATCTAGAAGGGGTCGTCTATAATAAATAATCGTTGCAATGAAGTACGTACGATGTAAGAATACGCAAACTGCGCGAACGTCAACTGATGTTGATTCCCGCGCATCCGCCATGTCTAATGCAGTTTGCGTATTGGCATCATGTTTGGGGTTCATTCTATCCCTTCTTCGACAGACTTGAGGGTCCTTTCGACTGAGAGTAGAGGCTGGCAGTTGGAGGCTTGAGAGCAGGTGCCAACCAACCCGGCCGGTATTGGGAAAGCCGGTGCCGGAAAGGATGCCGCGGCATGGATAATTAAAAATAAAGGATTGTTAAATGCAAAAATAATAATATTTAAAAATAGCAAGCTCGAGGGGAAGCCGAAGTGGGTGGTGGAGAAGTGAGCTGTCCGCTCATATATTCCCTTGTCTCTTTTCCACTCACCCCCTCTTCACATCCCCTTTCCTCATCGTCCTCAACGTTCTCCAGCCACTTTTGCTAACGGATTTGGACGTCCAGGGTCGCGTCGGACATGTGGCCAATCCGCTCTCTTCATCTTTGGCTTGGCGCCGGCTATGTTGCTCTTGGCGTGGTCAATGCCTCCATAACCGTTTACTACCCAGAAGGCCAAAACCCATTTGCAACCACCACCGCGGGCGCTGCAAACTATACAGGCGCTGCAGCCTATGACCCAACTACTTTGCAACCGCCACCAGTGCCCACAGGTCAAGTCTTTCAATACAACGTCCCGCTTCAAAATGGAGGAACGCCAGGGCTCTCAATACCAATTCCTGCGGGATTCTTGGGATTCTCGATTGAAATGTCGGTAGTAAATCAAGTTGGTAAGTTCTCTATTTTTTCTTTCCTCCATGTCCGTTGCTGATCTTTTCCATAGTTGGGAAAAATTCGTGAGTGAGAATAAACACGTCTCTGTTCAGAGTTCTAAGAATACGTTTCAGGTCGATTATCCAAGTCCCATTTTTAAATCTTATGAGCAACCTTCAGCAACGCTCGGGGCGGGTTCTAGTACGTGTCGGCGGGAACACACAGGACACGGCGACCTTGGTGCCCAGTACCCCAGATGGTAAAATTCTTGAGAAGGATATCGCTGGTGCTTCCGGACCGGTGAGCACATGTCCCGTTCTCAAACTTGCGCAGTACTCATGGTTCTTTCTCGTAGACGCAAACTCCACCACTTATATTTACACCCGACTTATTAACGATGCTGCGCAGTGTTTCTTCATTCGTCAACGTTCGCTGGTTCCTTGGTACTGGCCCCACAATCACATGTCGATTGAATGGTACTTACCATCTATTTTTATAGGCATTCCGTTCAATGATACCTCGAACTGGAGACTGGGAATCGTCGAATCTGGTCAATCCATCATAGGAGACTACCTACTTGGGTTCCAAGCCGGGAACGAACCTGATCTCTATGCGCGTCATGGACATCGCCCAGCGGTAGGTCGTTCCGTCTACACTCGTGATGTGAATGTTGAGTATGCTTTTACAGAACTACAGCCCTACGGATTATTTCAACGAATTCGGCCAACTTGCACAAGCCTTGCAGGCTGACACGAATGTCCTAAATCCTCACCAGCTCATTGGGCCAAACATTGCAAGTGCCGATTGGCAACCTGACCAAGTCTGGTCCACTGGATTTATTACCACATATAGCGCGGATTTAGCGTTCCTCGCTGTCGAACAGTACTGTTATTCCTTTGTTTCACCTGACTTATGTTGACCGCGACATCTTAGTTACCCCACCGACAATTGTTTCGCTCAGTTCGGCGTAGGCAATCCTCAGGATCCCCAGGCATTGTTTGGACAATTCCTCTCGCACTCGTTCCAACAAGGTCTAGTCGCACCATATCTAGCCTCTACATTACTCGCGCAGCAGAGCGGCAAGCAGTTCCTAATGATGGAAACCAACACTGCGTCCTGCGGAGGTTTTGCAGGGCTTAGTGATGCATTTGGCGCTGCCTTGTGGGGTCT
Source organism: Pluteus cervinus (assembly GCA_004369065.1). NCBI lineage: Eukaryota > Fungi > Basidiomycota > Agaricomycetes > Agaricales > Pluteaceae > Pluteus > Pluteus cervinus. The sequence continues at coordinate 262,475 of ML208279.1, read as the reverse complement.
CGATTTTGCAATGCAAATGGCCTTTTCCAACTTCACAGGAGCCTTGATGCACGTTGGAGGTCAGAGCGTTTTCTATAACGTATGTGGCCATCTTTATTTCCTGCCGTTCAGATACTTATTACATTGTCCCCCGTTAGCCCTTCACTCGTACGTTTTGTTCACGTCTTGTCCGGAGACGACTATAAATAACCTGATACCTACAGCACCCCCGACCAACCAGTCGACTTTCCATCAATGGACGGTTGGCCCTATCTATTATTCTGCCCTTGTAATGGCGGAGGCTATGGGACCCTCTAACGACACACAAGTCCTTGACCTTGCTGTGAACAATGGTAGCAACTACACACCTGGATATGCCTTCTACGAGAATGGCAATCCCGTTCGGTTAGCGTTGTTCAATTTTAACTCTGACCCTTCGGGTGCGAGTACGGCGACGGCCAACGTGACGATCAACAATCCTGACGGATCGTCAGCTACACCGTCACAAGTTCAGGTCAAGTGAGTTGCACGGCTTTTTCACTCCTGAAGACTCGATTGACATTCGTTATTTTTAGATACTTGTTGGCACCTTCCGTATCCCAGAAATATAACTTCACTTGGGCAAATCAGGTTAGTAGAATCTCGCAGTTTCAGGGGATATCTACTTAACTCGCATTTTTTCTCGTGCCTCTTTTTCAAATACACGGACGCTTACACGCCATTCACTATAGACATTCGGCGATGTCTTCCAATCCGATGGTCGTCCTGTAGGCACGGAACAAATCGAAACCGTCAACTGCGATAACGGTATATGTTCAATCACAATCCCAGCACCCGGCTTCGCACTCGTCTTCCTCACATCCAACTCGGAAACCGAAACAGCCGGTGCACCCTCTACAACATTCGCTACTACAGCTGTGACAAAGCTCCATAATACGGCTTCGGTTGATCCTGCGGTGTTGGCTACGTCGAATGGACATACGGATATGGGAGATCATGTTGGGAGTACGAGTCCTGGGAGTGTTTCGGGAGCGACAGCTCTGGTTGTGGTTCCTGGGTTGACGGTTTTGATCGCGGTTGTGGCAGGTTTGGCGGTAGTGAGAAGAGGGATGCTGTGAAAGTGTGTGGGTGTGGGATGGTTGTGGGATTTCTACAATTTGAAGTCCCCGAACGCCGAGTGAAAATGGGTTCATGACATTCAAGATTAGGAGCGTCTGTTGAACCATTGTGGGCTTTTCTCTGTTATCTATTGTCGTAATGGACTTTTCCCTTTGTTGTATAATTTCATTATAATAACTGTACAGTTTTTCTTTTTGCCCGTTTATTTTGTTTTTGACGCACTAACTCGTCGCTCTTTAGGCTTATGTCTGGTTTGGATTTGCTAGAATAATTTGGACTATCATCGTAGCTATAGAAGTACATATACAAAGCAATGTAGTTTGACAAGAGTTACGTTTTTGGGTCATGAACATACAACCTGTTCATATTTTTTCCTCCTGTAGGAGATTGTGAGTTGCATCTTTTGTGGTAAGTAGTATCATGAGCAGTACAAGGAGCAACAGCACCAAGAAAAATGGAAGCATGGGAACGGCATAGATCCAATATGGCCACCCAGGACTACGAGTCCCCTTCATCCACCTTTGCCTTCTTCGACGCAGTCCGAATGATAGGTGGACCAGCCGTCCCTCTTACACCAACATCAGGTCCACCATCTGGCTCAACGGCTCTCTTCCTCTTCTCACCCGTACCCTCCCCACCATCTGTCTGTGCATCGGATCTGCCTTTGCCTTTATCATCCCTCCTATCACGGTGTCCTCCTCGACCACCACCCCGTCCGCCTCGACCTCGGTTACCTCCACGACCACCACCTCGACCGCCTCTAAACCCTCGTTGTGATGAGCCCTGGTTTTGGCTTAAGGCTGACTTGGCAGCTGTTTGTGCGCGTTCAATTTGGAATGCTTTTTCTTCCGCCTCTGTGGATGGGAAATGAGTATATGCGGAGAAGGTACGGTGCTGATGTCGACAAACCTTCAGGAAGAGTCCATGTTACTGGTTTAGAGTTGATAGTAGGGATCTTCTCCTTGACAAAGTTGATATCCTCCTCTCCCAGTGACTTATGGAAACCAACAAGGCCGTGATTATCACCTCGTGAATATTTGATGAATGGGGCCCGTTCATATTTCGCTTTTATTGGGTCCTAAAATCGAAGTCAGCTTTGAAAAAGTAATAGGCTAGGCTAAAACAGACCTTGATCTCGTTCCAAGATACATCACCACCGCAACCTTCAAACTTCAACGTCGCGCCCTTGACAAATGGCACTTCTTCTTCCTTCACTGTTCCTTTTCCTTCTTCATCTTCGTGTATCCGGAGCTTCGTACCCATAAACTCCAAGAATACTTCCTTCTTGGATGATTCTCCCTTGCCGGGTTTGCCGTCATTGTCTCGGAAAGCATTGAAGCCACGTCGAGCGACCGCGTCCTTTCCCTTTACAGCAGCTTTGCCTGTAAGGCCCTTCTCCTTTATCTTCATCTCGCAATAAGCTTCTCTGATAAAAGATAAGGGTGTAGAACAGGTTCGGGTACTTGAGAACGTACTTGGTCATGATGAGGAGGTCCTTCCCTTCCCATGACGGTTTTGGCTCCGCCTTGAGGAAAGCTTCAACCGTGTCGATATCTGTGAATTCTGCAAATACAGAACCCTGGAATAATACGATTGAGATTTTAAAAACTGAGAAGAAAAGCTGGATATATGCGCATACTTTGAACTTCTTGGCCTCGTCTCGACGCATCCTCACCGCATTGGTTTTACCATACTGTGCGAAGAAGGTTTCCAGTTCCTTTTGAAGAGTTGGTGTCTCCTCGCTGAAACCTTTCTAATGTCAAACGGGTTAGTTCGTGGTACGGGGGGACGAAAATACCCAACACACCGCATAAATGCTACGTTCAAATTGCCCTTTGGGCTCCTTCACCTCTGTGAGCCTTCGAACTTTCGTTCTAGTACCGTCCACTTCCAATTCTGTGCTCTGCTCTAAGGCTTTGGCTACCCATTCAACCCCCAAGGATGTAAACTCGCGCATGCGTTTGAACGACGCGACGGTTTGTATTGGGATCCAGTGCTCTGGATCTTTGGAATACAGTGACCACATAAACCTAGGAACCAAGAACCAAGATTTAGCATGCAATGCTGGACGGTGTCAACGATGACTCACTTGTCATAAGGCAAGTTCGAGTCGGCAAAGTAGAATTCAACTGGACGAAATGGCTTGAGTCAGAACTTGGGTGCATCAGAAGGGCATGGAACGAGGCCATACTTTGCTGAACTGCTCTCGCAGCTTTCTCCTGCTCGTCGCCGTCCATAGTAACGTCGGCATCCTCTGCTGGACCAGGAGCGGAACCAGCTTCCGCTGTGAGCTCTGCCGGTTTCTCCTCGACTGCAGCTGCCATTTAGGTTACAAGTTTGGGAATGGTACGATATTTAGACAAGGAGATGAGTCCCAACGAAGGCCTCTCGTCGAGTCAAATGATGATGAGATATGACAAGCAAACTGGGTGGGAGAATTTCGATGAATTATTACGAGATATTTATTCGATAGGCGTTATCTTAGCAGATGGGAAATGCTTACCTTTCCTGGATTTAGGCTATGTTCCCAAAGTTCTCGGCCGCCCATGAACGTGGCACACATGCAATTGCCATAGGCCAGCCTCTCACAACCACTCTACTAGGACCATGGCCACTGGACTTGATAGAATTGCAGCAGCGTACGAGCTAGCCAGGAAATGGGAAGCTGCAGAGAAGAACGAAACCGCCTTGAAGGCGCTGAACTTTCAGGTTACACCAGCTGTGAGTCCGTCTTACGCGTCTCTTTGTTATAATGCGGCAAATCTAACGTGCTGAGCATCTTCTTTAGTGCTTTCGGTGTAAGAAGCCGTGTATAGATCTTGCAAAGAGAGAGTTCAAAGTGAGTGGCTCGTCGTAATTTGCAGCTTCCGCGAGCCCTTGAGGCTAACAGCATTCCTCTAGCCCATGAGCTGCGGTATGTCGTGTTTCGGAGTATCCCTACATGAATAGCAGCTTCACCGTTAACCATATGTTCAGGCAGCTGTCGAGCGATACTGTATTGCAGTAAAGCAGTACGTTCTCTTTGTTCATCGTTGTTCCGCGTGGAGAGTCTTTAACGCCGGCGCGCAGTGTCAACAAGCCGACTGGAAGAAAAGTGTAGACGCTCGCGTCCAACCTCATAAAGCTCTTTGTGAACGGAACAAAGTAAGTACCATAACACTCCGAGAGCAACCCTCGCGTCGCCGACGGTCCATGCTAACATGACCCTAGGAACAAATGAAGCGCATTCCCTATTTCCGTGCCCAACTTACCCAATTCCCCTGGGGTCGTATCGAGGCAGACGGTACATGCCCACATGAAATCATACGAGCCAAAATGGGCCTGTTAGGCGTAGGCCCAGCATTTGGATACTGGTCAGCTCGCAGCGACGTCCGCCCGCACGACAGCGCATTCCCAGAACCAGAACTTTCTTCCTTACCCACTGACCTTCACCTCCCCACGACCAAAACCTACTTCCATGGACAGACGTTACTTGCGGAAGAATGGCCGGACCATACGACAGCTTGGAAATTAAAGGACCCTGGTCACATTCCACTCCTTGACTTTAGCGATGTGGCAGAATCACTTTGTCCTAGCGAAGTGGAAGAAGGTGAAATATTCGATTGGGAATCGTGGTATAAATGGAGGAGTATACCCGTTGCTTCGCCTGCAGCATGGTTGATGTCATACCCATTATCCATATACCATCTCCTCGTCAACGTCCTGAAGATCGTAGATCCTAAACGATCGTCATCGTACCGTCAACCCCTACACGTTCACTACCTCGGAGCTGAATCCGAACTAAACTTCATCCCCATGTTCGCCTTTCTCGTTTTCTCCTTGAGCCTCAAGACTAACTCCTCCTTAGATTCTCCGAACTCGCCCTCCTACTCCCACACACAGATCTAACTATCACCATCTTCGGCAAAGCCGCCTACAACCTCATCCAACTCGCCAAGCAAAGCTACCCCAACTCCATCGCAGCCAAAAACCCAGTTTGGGAATATACCGCACCAGATTCTGTTGGTGGCAGTACTATCAACATCAACTTATACGACAAAGCTGAAAATTGGACACGTCAAGCAATCGTTGACGAAGATAAATTCCCTGACGCCATGATCGGGCTCAACGCTGGACTCCTCTCAGATAACAACTGGGGAGACCCCATGATGTTCAGCGCTCTGTACGTTCCTTTCCTCCTTCCACCACCTCTACCAACTAACCAAATATCTCCCTCCACTCTCACCAGCCTCGAAATTCCCTTCGCAATAACTGACTACATGGAACAAATCCTCGAAACCACCGTAACCGCCCTCCCCACCCTCCGCACCGAAACAGCACGAATGATCGGTGAAGAAAACGCTCAATACTCCAAACTAATGGAACCCTTCGAAACATCCATAGATCCAAACCCATTCCACAAACCCGGTCAAAGATGCATCTCCGTCGTTCGCCTACCCAACATCGAGAATGGGTTTTGTATGAAATTAGTTGGGTTAGATCCAATAGTCTGGGAAAGGAGAGATGAAGCTGAAGCTGAGAGGTGGAAGGAGATGTTGTTGAGAGGTGAAGTTGGTCGTGAGGGAGGGGAGGTTATGACGGAGAGGGAAATCGAGAAGATTAAAGTGAAGGATAGAGTTTTGGCGATTGTGTTGGGACTTTTGACTGCGGTGGTTGCTATGATTTTTGCTGTGCAATACCGGGGATCTTAGATCTTGCTTCAATTTTATGAACAGACGTGCTAGGCGTCATGGACTATTTCTGTCTACCTACGTATTTGATGATATCCTATTTATCGCACATACACGACAACCTTTGCTTGCAGCAAGTCTTCCTTTGCGTTCTGAATACGTCTTTGCAATCAATCCAGTGCTCCCAAGTTATGCGGTCAACGGTAGACCTGATAGAATATCGCTATGCCCGGGACCTATACTATCAACAACACCATACGAGCGAATAAAAAACTGGACTAAAACTAAGATTAAACCAAAAAAAGAGCTGACATGTATGCGACGTAAGGTGAATATGAATTTGCAGACGGGCGAGGTGTATGTGACTCGTGAGGGTAATGAACGGTGATGATAAAAGGATGAGGATGTCGAGTATCGAGTAGGGTAGTAGAATAAGGTACGATAGGTGCTTAGTAGGAGAGCGAATAATTCACATACCATAACCACGAACAAAAAAAACGAAGTAAAAAGGAGAATCAAACAAACAAGGACGCAAAAAAAGAAGATACACGAAGATCGAAGGTAAACCGGTCAGACTCACAAAAAGATATCGCCCAGGCGAGAAAAGAGAATAAGTAATAGATGATGATATCGTACTGTAACAAAAAGTGTTAAACGTCGTAATGTATGTAGGAGTTACAAATGGGATGGATGGATAAAGAATGGATGGATGAAGGACACGAGAAGATATCGATTGTGAACTTGGTCGCGAGGGAGATGGAGAGAGAACGAGAACGAGAATGAGAAAGGGAAAGACAATATATGAATAAATAGTGGTAGACCGTAGTGGTCCAAACTCCAGGTGAATGAACGGGTAAGCCATGTACAGGTGTCGTGAAGCCACCAGCAGCGTGTACTTGGGCGTTCGCGATAAACAGGGCAGCGCAATAAGAAAGCTAGCAGGGCACTCAAGCACCCTCGTCCATAGCCTCTTTCTCGAATTTCTTCTTCATTGCGCTCACTAGAAAGACACAGATCATCAGCACTCAGTCACCCACGATGGAAAAGCGAGAAGAACAAAGTACCCACCATCACGCGATATCTGACCTGACGACATCCATCCTTCCGGAAACGCAGCGACGATCTAAATCAAGCCCAAGACCATGAACACAAGCTCTTCAACAGAACATAAGAAAACCAACCTTCTGGTAAAGCACCTTCCTCAACCCCTGCTCACTAACCTGCAACACAGATCCTTCCAATGTACTAGAAGAGGGAGAAAGGGAACGAATCAGCATCAAAACCACCAAAAGAAAACCCTCAAAAAAACCCATACTCACTTCTTCTCATTCTCCAATCTACAACACTCATTACTCAACAACACCAAATCCCACACAATCCCCTTCAACTTCTCCGTCATCCTATACTTCTTCGCTGGGGGATGTTGATCTCTCGTATTATTCTTCTGTCCTTCTCCTGCACCCCCGCCATTTACACTGACGTTCCCTCCTTCCCCAGTACCATCACCAGCATTATCACCTGATGCAGATACCGCAGACATAGCAGAAATAGTGGAGGGATTTGGAGGTTTAATATCACCGGCAGCACTATTGTTGTCACCAACACCAGAACCACTATCGTGGATAGGATGGTCAACGTCCATTTCTTCGGTGCCGTGTCGTGTAGGTGCTGTTGAATCGGTTGGATCTGCGGGTGTTGATGTAGCTGCTTCTGCGCGTGCTTTTTCTTGTCGTTTGTCTATAAGACCGAAAGGGGGGGGGGTTGTTAGTTGAGATGTATGCAGGGATAATGCAGCATATGACGCGCATATAGTAGGGGGACAGAAAGATAGAAACGAGTTCTTGGAAATAAAAGAAAAGAAAAGACGGAATACTTACCCCAAGCAACAACACTCTTCTCCCACTCCTCCTCCGCCTTTGCAAACCCTTGTTCAGCTTCCTTCTTCAACTCTTCCAGTAGAGCATCTTGTCTCTGGATGAGTAATGCGTGATGATCAGGGTATACTGTCCGTTTGATAAGTTTCTATTAGGGAAAGAGAAGGAGGTTAGGACTCGTTTGATGAAGGACGCATATATGCGATAGAAGAAGATGGAAAGGAAGTAGTTATGGACCCCACGTGAAGCAGAGGTAAGGGTTCGCCATGCTGCGCAACTGCGACGGTGCATACCGTAATAGATACACAGAATCGCGTATATCTGCGGCGCGAGACACGATACCCTCAACCAAGCGTCCATGGCAACTCGGGGGATGGACGTCCGACGCGATAAAAAAAACACTCACACTCATCGTAAACTTATTATACGGAAACAACTGCGGCATCAACGTGAAAAATTGTTCATCGTATTCGTTGTTTTTGATTGCTTTCAATGCTAGATCCGATAGCAATGGTTTGAGGTTTTGAGGGAATTTGCCCTTTTGAGTCCAATCCTCTGTCGAAGTCGAATAAAACCGAATAGGCGTTGAAACGATGAGAAAAGAACGCATAGATGGGGTGGGGAACTGACCTTTAGCAATCGCAGCTTTAATTTCTTCAATTGCATCTCTCAGTTCCTTCGGGTACGAATCCTACATCGAGGTCAGACACTCCTCTAGCGAAGGAGAGCATATACGTACCGTGTTGATGATTTTCCTTCTCTTACCATTTGGATCTTGAATAATCTGATACCTCTTCCTCTTGTCACCAGATTGTTCATTCCCGTCTCCATCCATATTCGCGTCACCTTTACCCGCTCTTGAACGATCTTCGTCACCAGTAAGTGTGATTGGAGAGTCTTTTGTTCCTTCGCCCTTAGCAGGTTTATGTGATGTACTCTGCCCGCTGGATGGACCGCTGTCGGCTAGAAGGTGTTTCTTCGCTGGTTTACTTCTGGAAAGTAATGTTGAGCAACGAAGAAGAGGAACCACAAGGAATGAAGACGTACTTGTCCTTGAGAAGGGCTACCTCTCCAGAGGAGACATAGAACCCCTGCTGCTTGGTCTGAGCAAAATACTTGCGTTGATCAACCTCAAGTTCCGAATCGTCAATGAACGGATCGGATATATCATAGTACTCTGCTGCTGCACTCTTCTTCTAAAAAAACATGAAGAATGACATCAGTTTCCCCGCATTTCGGTTACCAAAAAGAAAAGTGGAAATGTCACAAGACATAACTAAAGAACAAGGACAAGGAATAAACCGAACCACTAACCTTTCGCTTCTTGCTTTTCTTACCATCAGCTTCTTCATTCTTGTCTTGTTCGTCTTCACCTTCACCTTCACTCTCACTTGTATCCCGTTTAACTGGGACAGGGGTCGGAGGTCTCTGACCCGTCTCTTTAGAAAGAGACGAAATATCTATTTCATATTTCTCTGGTCCCTGTAACGGTATATCTAACCGTATAGTTGTTAGCGGTTGAGCTGGCGTTGGAGGCGGAGGCGATGGTGAAGGTGACCGGGCTTTAGCGGCTTTAGTTGACCTTGGTTTGGTCGATGTGCGTGTTGAGGAGGGTTTGACTGTTGAAGCAGGTTTACTTGAGGGTAATGATGGAGGTGGTGCTAATGGTTGCTGTTGTTGCGGTGGTTGTGGGTCCGAGGCGGAGCCAGAGCCAGAGGGGGAGTGGGAGTCGGTGTTGTTGAGGAGGCCAGAGATGGAGATGGGGTTTGGGGTTGATCGAGCGTTGTGTGAGGCGGTGGCCGACGAAAAGTTGTGGTCGTTGTTGTTGACGGTGGTGGAACGGTCAAAGTGAGCAGCGTGGCTGTTGTTGTTGTTGTCGTCAGTGTTGATGAGGTCGAGTAAGGAGGTGCGACGACCGGCAGGGGGCGGTGACAATTTTTTAGGGATATTATCAGCCATTTCTACGTCCATTTTTTTTAAAAATATGTGAGCGAGGAAGGAGGGTGGGAGGGAGAGCTGGGGAGGGGGAGTCAGGAGGAGGGCCTGGAGGAGTGGGGATGCGATGTGGCAGAAATGCCGGGTTCTTCCTCGCTCATAATTCGAATTTGTGTATGTCCGTGCGGTCGCTTCAACCCGGTTTTTTTCTTCCAGTCAATGCTTGTCGACCAGAGTTTGCCTCGTATTTGCCCAAATGCCGCGCGTCCAGCTTTTCTTGCCCTGTGATTGGCTCGGCATTTCCCATCTTCCAACTCGACCCTCCGTTCTTCCGACTCTCCTCCGTCCGTCCTGTTGTCTGCTGTTCCGAATCTTCCAACTGCCTTTCGGTTCCCGACAAATCCACTCCTCCAAAAACAATGCGATTCTTGTGCTTTGTTCTTGCAGATAACAAATGCTATGCTCCTTATTCTCCCCAGTCCGTACTCGATGGCACCGCTCAAGCCCTTGTTGTCGGATCCAGTCAGGTTGCGTCAAGTCTATTGGGAATGACACCGCACCCTACAATACTCTTCTGCGCAGTTCATCTCTTCACTTCCATTCACCAAACATAGGTTTGCGTAGTTCCACTTGCGGAATAGTATACTCTTTACCAGGGTGTTCAGAATACTAGAAATACTCGAAGCCGAATCTGCGCCATTTCACGATGGTTCGATGTGATCGTCCCATTACTTATTAGAAGCTCACCCAGAACTCGTGGTCTTCCGATAACAGATCTATCGTGGTGAGAGAGAAGATGTGTAAGCCAACAGTGGTCGGACCCGAACTCTTCCTCATACCTTCAAGTTGTACCGATGTATACTGAACTAGCAGAACTACCTTACCCAACCTCAGCTGAATTCACCGACCAAAATGGTATTGATCTCCAATGTGCATCGTACTGAACTAACTCTCCATCAGTTATTCGGGTCTCCTACGCCGTCCGCGATCACACCCAAAACATCAAACGCACCCTCGTCAAAGATATCATCCTCACTAACACGGGACCAGATCACAGCAAAATCACAGCCATCGTCACAAGCACGCACTACGTGCCCGATCCCAAACGTACCATCTTATCTATCTTATCACCATCCCGAACAAAACGCATCCTACTTCTCGAATCCCACGATTCAAAAAGGAGAGTGGAGGTTTGGAATCTGAAGAATGATAAATTAGAGGCTTCGTTGGATGTCACTGATAAGCATGGTGCTTTCTACGCCGACGGTTCGTTCAAATGTCTGCTTATATGCGCTTGATTGCTAACGATCACCAGAATACCTGGCTTCCTCATCTTTCTCACCGGACGAAACCAGCTTCATCTACACAGCCGAAAGCAAAACACCCGAAACTTCTCCTTCGGATCCATACGCAAAATTCCGATTTACCCCCCACTTCGGGGAAGGTCTCCCTGGAAAACGTCGACCCACTTTATTCTTGATCGATTGGCCGCATCCAGAAGAATCCTCTGCCACTTCTGCCACAGAAACGAAGAAACCCATTCTGTATACCTTGGCGCCTAGCTTTGCAGGGAATATCCCGGTTCTGTTTGGACAAGCCGTATTCTCCTCATCCTTCGAAAAGACGCCCAATGGCTATAACTTCCGCATATATGCGACTGGATATGAATACCAACCTGATGGTCGTCTTCTAGGGATAAAAGGCTGTTATAACAGACCTACAGGAATCTGGGAATTAACGTCCTCGCCCTCCTCATCGACTCCCAATGAGTCGCACGACCCTCCCACTTCTGAAGAAGGATCCGATAGTAAACTCTCAACTACGATCACTTTAACCACTCGTAAACTAACACCATCAAACCTTTCCTGTCGATCTCCTCGCCTCTTCCGCTCCCCATCCAACACCTCAACCAAACTAATCTGGATCGCAAACCCAACTGGTGGTGCCCACGCTTCTACATCTTCCATCCACACACTCGATCTTCCAGATGACCCATCAGTTGAATTACCCATCCCAAAAGCGATATTAGATATCGTCGATACACCATCTCAATCAACCTCTGCACAAGGACCAGGATCAACTTCCAAAGGCCTTGGATTTGGATTTCCAGGGTTTTACCCAACCTCCAATAACCTACTCGATAAACCATTCGTTCACGTCCAATCGGAGACTCAAAACGAACTTGATGGCTACATCATCTCAAGCTCATTATGGGGCTCTCGTTCTCGAATTCTCTTGATCCCACTCACAGCCGCAAATCCCAACTCAACTAACGTCTCGCCTCCTCACGATGTTACACCTAACTTGAATGATGAGCCAGAGTTTGACGGTACATTGGATAATTGGGGTGTTCTAGCAACAGATGGTCATAATCGTGTTCTTTGCGTTCGAAGTTCGTTTGTGGTTCCGTATGAACTCGTTCTTGGGACAGTACGGACGTCAGCTGGACTACAGCCTCAGGTAGATTGGGTCGTTTTGGATAAACCGGTTTTATCTTCATCAGGTACGTCTCTTAGACCCACCAGTTCCCCCCTAAATTAAAGTGTCGTTCTTAACTTCATCTCTCCAGTCCAAAAAGCGCTTTCATCCCTCGAAATATCCATCCATCCAATTCCCAACCGTTCACCTACTGAAACTATCCTTCTCAAAACGAAGGACTCTACGAAGGACACACCGTGTGTGACAATTCCACATGGTGGTCCTCATGGAACGACTACGACGGGGTTTAATCCATCGACTGTAGCGTTAGCTTCAGAAGGGTGTAAGTCCCATCTCCCATTCCATTTGAAGTCCTCCTTACAACCTAATCCATTGGCAGATACCATTTCCCTCCCGAACTACACCGGTTCCTTAGGTTTCGGCGAATCAGCCGTTCGTGCATTAATAGGCCAATGTGGGAAGTTGGACGTAGAGGATTGTATCGCCTCTGTGCGATACCTAATTGAGAAAGGGATAAGTTCAGAAGGGAAAGGTAAACAGTTCGTTACGGGTGGGAGTCATGGTGGATTTTTAACTGCTCATCGTGAGTCCCAATTCATGACCTCATGGCCATTCTATCAAACAAAATTGATGATTATTTTTGCAGTTATTGGACAATACCCAGACGTGTTTAGTGCAGCCGTCCTACGGAATCCAGTCATTTCAGTTGGCGAATTGACTTCATACGATATACCAGATTGGGCATACGCCGAATTCGGTATCGAATACCCCATCTCCTCCTCCCCATCCATCTATCAATCTCCTCCTCCCCCTCCTCCTCCCATTCCTACCACAACAGCCACTACCAACCAGACACAATCACCAATCCCACACATGACAACCCCCAACTACACATACCTCCACAATGCCTCACCCATCTTTTACATCTCCAAAATCACTACCCCAGTACTTCTTTTGATGGGTGGTGTAGATCTTCGAGTGACTCCGGCTACACAAGGGATACCGTTTTATCATGCGTTGAAAGGGAGGGGTGTGGTTACGGATATGTTGGTGTTTGAAGGGGATAGTCATCCGTTGGAGGGTGTTGAAGCGGGAAGAGTTGGGTGGGAGGCTGGGAGGGATTGGTTTAAGGAGAGGAGGTGAGGGGTAGGGGGTGAGGAAGTGAGGCGTGTTTGTACGAGGTGGTCGTTGCAAATCGGTATGCATATTTTTGGATGTTGGTGTCACATAAGTGCGGTCGGTCTGAAGGTCTGAAGGTCGTATTTGTGGATAGGTTGATACATTGTAGGTTCGAAATTGAGGGGAGTTGTAAGTCAGGGTGGACGTAGTATATGTAAATGTAAATGTAACAATCAGACTGGGCAGTATACTGAGGACGACTATAGCCGTTAAGTTACAGCCTGGGGGTCGGTCGCGATCCGGTTCGTCCTCGTGGGATTGAACTCATGCCTGTACAGCGCGGATAGGACAGATTAGTTACCGCCAAGCAGATCAAGGCCTACTTGTACAGTCACTTGTCAACAACGATCGCACTAGCCAAATCAAGATCCAGTCCAAACACTTCCTCACATCCGTCTCTACTGAATACGGGTTTTTGAGACGCCAATATTATGATAGCGACTATATCCCACCTCCCAACCGAAGTTCTCGAACTCATATACGCAGCCTTGGATCTCCCAAATATCTACAACCTTTCTAAACTCAATCGACGACTGCACTACACCAGCCTTCCGTATATCATCCATCACATCCCGGTGGAACCAGGAAAGGAGGTCATCAATTTCCAAACCGGAGAGCTTCATCTCCACACCGATAACGATGATTTTGATGCTTGGTTTCGGGGTGCTCGGGATCATCAAGGTAGTGCGTTGACATGGACTCAAACCCTGTCCGCTGTGTATGGCATTTTATGCTTTCCGAATTATGGCGTTCACAGCTATGATGTGGTTTTCCCTCGGAAACTACAGGACACGTGTATTTGGTTGAGGGCTTTGAAGGATATTATGAATTCAAATCAGAAGGACAAAATGAAGGCGGTGAGGCTAGATTTCTCGACGGTAGGGCCGAAACCTGGCTTTATCTTTGAGTTGGACGACGGATCTGAGAGTGAAATCGGTATTGGTGTTGATGATATTGGAGGGTGGAGAAATGGGGTGTTGGGGGTGTTGGAAGAGGCTGTGAAGAGGGGATGTAAAGATCTGGTGGTTGTGGGTGGAGATTCAGATAAGGTGGTGGAGGCTTGTTGTGGTTCGAAATGGAGGTGGGTAGATGATTTGAACTTGGTGGAAAGATGCTCGAGCGGCGATGAAATCGATGTCGACAGCGGGGAAGAGGCTACGCCTGTTGGTAATACGATCTAGCGTCCCCTCCAGCTTCCGAATTGGTTCGGGAGAATCGACGATGTGTACCAGAGTTCGATAGCGCGTTCGGCGAGCACTGTATCTGACGACAGAGTGGATATGACTGTTGGGACTCCTACTCAACGTCGTATCCCGCTCCCACCTTGGCCCAAGTAACCTTTCTAACTAGCCAAATCCAACGGTTGGTTCTTCAGGAGAAACTCCTCCTTCTCCCTCCTTTTCGATCGTGGACTAGCCACCTGCTCAACAACTCCCCCCACATTACTTCCCTCTGGTTTTCTTCTCAACCCACGCACGATACGTCAAGTCTGGATAGTAGCAAGATTATACTACCCACCGTACACCTTCCATCGCTCACCCATCTCGAATTAGAAGATATGGACATCCCATACCAATCGCTTTCCTCCTTCCTCACTCGACACGCGTCAAGAATAACCAATCTGAAATTATATGCTAGCTGGGGGTTGTACGATTTGCAAACAAAATCCCCTCTCAATCCAGGTTGGGTTCAGAAGGACCAACAGTTTGATGAATGCATGCCCATGTTGGAAGAGGTGTTGATCACTCTTGTCTACCTTCTGTGGTTGATGAACCGACCGCTCTCTGGTGGTTTTGATCATGGCACCGATTCATCGAATTCGTCTCCTTTGAGGACGAGGTTCCCTCGCTTTAGCGAGGTGGTTTTAACCACGGACGGACGTCATCTGGGTCCAGGTCGATTTTGGCTGTCACTGGTTGATGGGGCTTTACGAGCTGTAGCATCTTTCATCAATTCCTTTCGAATCACTGACAGAGGAGCTGAAGCCGATCGAGGGGCCACCGATACCTCTGGTTCAAGTCCTCTCACAACCCTCTCCTTTCGATGCTATTCACCAGATTCACTCCAATCTGAGATAGAGGTATACTCAACGATATTACAAGCCGGTGGGGAACCTCTCTCAAACGGCTGTCGGCGCCCCTATCCCAGTGCTAGCCCTGCGAAAACCTGTTCTAGCATCAGCACACCACCACTTGCATTCGAATCTCCCTACCTTCCTGGTATCCTTATCCTCCGCGTCGGTTCACATTGGGAAACCGACTTCACCTCCACATTTATCCAAAACTTTCTCGAATTTGCTAGGAATAAGCATATTTTTCCAGATGTGAGAAAGGTGGAGGTCGTGCAGCTGGCAAGTGGCGCAGAATGTCTGGGGAGGCTTGTTGACGAGTTTGGCGGGGTGATGGTTGAACGTTGAACGTTGAGAGTTCGGATGATGACGCGAAGTGGCTGATGGAGGTCCATGAGTAGTTTGTTCTTCATTCAGCTAAGTTACATCTCCACGTCCGGGGACATCTAATGAATCTATGGACTATAGACAATATAGTCTGGTTCTGATCGGGACTGCGACCATACGATTCCATTAGATTTCTCGTTCCCTGCCACCATTTTAGCTATCAATTCGGAAGACGTTACGAAGGAATCAATATGAGGATCGGAAATCTGAGCGAATCCAAATGCAGATTCTTTGAATTCTGAGTCCATATAAGTAGCTCAGTGGGGCGCCCGAAACCACCCACTCTCTTCACTTGCAAACACCCACAACCACTATGATGTATCTACAGTATGGGTTTACATTTGGAACACGCCCACAACTTCAATTTTTCCCATCGAGATTGAAGAGTCCAAGACCGCTTTCGATTTGCGGGAGGCTATCCATGCATCCCAGCCAATTTCATTCCGTGACATCGAACCCGGCCAGCTGCACACCTACAAGGTTGCCATCCCGTCAGGTTCACTCGGAGAAATAGTTGAAGGGATGGAATACCCTGAAGATGTGGTTGGCGTAGAATTAATAATGCCAATCAAGCCTAGGAGGCAATTGAAGGAATTATTCCCGGATTTGCAGGACTTTCTTCCGCCGCCTGCCCGCTCTAGGCACCAAATCGATGTCATCGTCTTGCTCGTTGAAGTAAGTATTTGTTCGTTTAAACTCAGCATTCTGCTAAAGGTGTGAACCCGCTCGAGTTACGCAAGTTTTATGGCGTCAAGGTCTATGGATTTACGATGAACCAGTATGTGCTCGGCCTCTCCGTTGGATTCTATGTGGAAAGGTTGTATTCGAAACGGATGATAGAAGCCAGAGAGCAGCTATTGTGCACAGGTTGCGATTCCTGTTATATGAGAACTCGTCGCTAGAATAGTAAGTTCAAGTTGGCCTTTGGAAAGGAATTTTACGAAGCTCAGAAGTGGGGGGCAACCCACATCGAGTTTGTCTGAATTCTGACGTGCGGTATAAGTTAGAGAGTGGAGCACCGAAACCGGACCCCCTCTTGCTTGCAAACGCCCACTACCACAGTATGCTTAAACTATGGATTTACCTTTGGGGCACGTATGAATCTACAATCTTCCCTGTCTACATCGAGGAGTCCAAAACCGTCCTTGATCTGAAATAGGCTATCCATGCATCCCAGCCAATCGAATTCGCCGGCCGTGGTGTCGAGGTCGAACAATTCTTGCTCTATAAGGCTGCCATCCCAATGGATTCATTCGGGAAGGTAATTTACGAGACGGAATACCCAAAACGTACGAATGTCGTTAGGTTATTGCACGTACTGTAAGAAGGGAGATAGGCGGGTAAAACTACAAACCGGCACAAGGGAGCCCGTCGGATGCCTTTTATCGCACTTCCTTTACCCACCTCAGCCCATGAGTCACAGTTCCACCGCATTTCATCACCAACCTTTCCAAATCGACTCTATCCTTCTGTTCAATCACCTCAACCACCTTTACATCCGGAAACTTCTTTGAAAATGGTTCAAATGAATCCACAAGCCATTCATTTTGCCGGTCCCTCTGAGCTTGGTCTTCAGTACGTCCGTATAGACTGAAAAGCCTACTCTTTTCTTGTGCGAGTTCTGTCTCTCTGTCGATACCACGAACGAAGCTTGCTTCGTACATAGCCCCGAATTTGACTGTCTTCACGCCCTTCATTTGGCGAATGACCATCCCAAAAAGGGGTGCATGAAACCCTGGATCACCCATGTGCTTCCATATGAATTGGCGGAATTGTGAGACGTTGGATGTGCGAAGGATAAGGGTTTCCAAAGGAGACGGGATGTTGTGGGTGGAGAATGATGTGATGAATGCGACAACGGCGAGGAGGGAAATCGTGGAAAGATCGACGTAGGTAGACGAAAGTGGTCGTTGACCTGCTTTGTAGGGGTCCGTTATAACCCCAATTTCCCTTAGACGAGGGAATCGTGATGCGAGAGAGGATGACGTCGACGATTCGACTGGGGGTTTATAGGGCTGAGTTGACATGGAGACCTCGATTGATATGATTCTGGGTTGATTAAAGAACCAGATGAGGTATGCCGAAGACATAGATACTTCTTCAAGGACTGGCATAGAGGCCGTGAATTCACCTTCGGTACCTTTCCACTCCTTGTCTATTTCATGCGGTTCGACGGATTTTCTGATTCGATGCCTAGGTAGGTGGAAATGATAGTCCGCTAAACGCATCGTCATTCTCTTCAACCTGTCCGCGTGGCGCGCGAGAAATAGTGATAAGGCGGGATATGGGATATTGACATCCTGAAGAACCAAGTGAGATAAAGATGGGATCCTGATTGTGGGGAGAATGTCTGTCCATAGTTCAGGAAGAATGGCCTGATTGTCGAGGGATAGGGAAGTGAGAGACGGGGAGGTGTTGAACAGGTGGACGGTCCACGCGCGTAAGGGTGGGTGTAAAAGAAGTGAGCCGCAGAGATTGACTGACCAGAGTTGGTTATTGGGTATAGCTATAACTGGCCTCGAAGGGAGTTGGAAAATCGTAGGTAGCTCCCGACGACGAATGAGAGCGTCAAGTAAACGTGAGACCGGATTCTTTGGGTCGTCTTGCTCCAGGGCGTTTTGAGGCTGCTCCGGGGTACCTTCAAGGCCTTCTAAATCCTCTATCCATTTCCCCTTGTCGTTGCAATAAGCATCTACCACCAGAGCACCCCTCGACAAGTGTAACTCCTTACAACCCTTCCTCACTGCCTCCTCCAACGTCCCAAGGAATGTGTCTCTCCATTGGTCGATCCTTACTTTCTGGTTCCATCTCGTCCGTTTTCCGGTCAAAGAATTCTCAGTGAATACAGGAAGTTCAGGCTTGTTCGACCTAAAGTAGGGGGTGGGCGTCCCGCTAGTAGCTATCAAGCGATCCAGATGAAGCAATTCCAATTCCAAACTAGAACATTTGGTATTGTTGCGTATGATCCTCTGGATGATTCGTAGATCCGAGTAAAAACCCTGGATGTCCGAATGTTCGAGGAGGCGGATAGAGTAGTGTTCCAAGTTGTTAAGATATAATGCTCCCTGCAGTGCGAGAAGCATTTGACGAGGGTATTCGAAGAGTTCGAGTGACCCCTCGGAAATTTGGGATGCGAACCCCATTTCGAGGAAGTAACGGGGTAAAGCTGTGTGGTGAAGGTGCCTAGATAACTGCGAGAGGACATACAGTGTGGGCGCGTCGAGTTCTGAGTATATACACTCAAGGATTTCTGCTGGTAGATCAGACAGTGAAATCTGATTCACTGTACTGGACTTTGGATCCAGTTTTTGACCCTTGGAGGCGCCGTAGAAGCTGGAAAAGTGCTGGAGAATCGACATACCCAGCGTTTGTGTTGAGGGGACGCTGTGGCCCTGGTCCTTTCCAACGTTGAAACGTTGAAGGTGTGATGGAAAGGCAGTGCGACGCGGTTAGGCCTGCCCTAAGGCGACCTGACCAAAACAGTCCAACACACTGCCTTCAGGAACGCTCAACGAAAACCCACTGGCACACCACAAGATGGACTGTAACTTTGAGAGTACACTTCCACCGGAACTATGGATTATCATATTCCAGATGCTCTCTAGAGACGACCTGGTGACCCTTCGGCTGGTCAGCAAACGGTTCCACCAGCTCTCTCGTCCATTCTTTTGGGAGTGGTTGATTCTCTGTTCTCTCAAGCAGAGCTCAGAGGCGAAAGCTCGTATTGTTCTACGGTAATATTTCTATGATAGATTTACAAGTTTATGTGCCTGACAATTCTCCAACAGAAACCCAGAATTGGGAGCCCAAGTGAAGCACCTGGAATTACGCCCATCCTCTTGGGGCTTCGTTGGTAGCCCGACATGGCACCCAACCAACCTTTGGGTGTGCAACTACTCCAGGCAGACCGTTCTAGATAGGTTCCGAATTGGGTGGATGGATTGGAACCATCCTAGGAAATCCTTCCGCATTTTTCGAACTTCCAAGAAGAGTGTCGAGACGGCTCTCAAGACTATCCCCCTCCTACCTAATCTCCTTAAGCTGACTGTGTTTATGGATTTTTATATGGAGCCGAGGCCCGACCCCGGGCTTTATCGCAAATTATGGAGCGGCTTGAGGGCTTCGCAACTCTGTTGTCTTTGCCTGACCTTTCGTTCTGGGACGGCTGTGCATGTCCTCGCAGATGCGATTCGGAAGGTCGCTGCCTCGCCGGCTGGCCAGCATGTTGGACATGGCACCACGTCAAGAAGGGCTCATGTTTTCGAACAGCTTCAAAAGCTAGTTCTTAATCTGTCGATCAAACCCTACGGCTATTCAACCAACTTTCCGGAGGACATACAAACCCTCGCCGATATGGGAAGATCTACAGTTCGATCATTGAGGATCATGTATTTTACCACTCTCCCTGAAACTCAGGCACAATCTCACTTCGACGCGTTCTTTAATGGCCTTGGTGTCTTTCCGAGACTACAGCACCTCGACTACGAGACTATCCGTGATTACGACTACACGTGCTTCAAGAAGTTTTTAACCAGGCATGGTTCGACTAT
>ML208279.1:162367-234964 GCA_004369065.1 Pluteus cervinus | reverse complement strand
TTTTGGGAATGGTTGACTTTGTGTTCTTTGAACGTGAAGTCAGAAGCGAAAGCTGGTGTCGTTATACGGTAACGTTATTCAAGTTTTTATATTATTCCCGCACATCTAACGACTCGGGCTCCGTCCTATTCCGACAGAAACCCAGATTTAGGTGCCTACATCAAGCACTTAGAATTGCGCCCATCTTCTTGGGTGTTTACAGACCCGATTGGCTTGAAATGGCTTCCAAACAATCTTTGGGCGTGCGACTACTCCAGGCAAACCATTTACGATAGATTCAGACTTCAATGGATGGATTGGAACCACATTAGGAAATCCTTCCAGATCTTCCGAATCTCCAGGAATAGTGTCCAGACGGCGATCAACGTCGTCCCCCTCCTGCCCAATCTCCTCAAGCTGACAGTCAACATGAATTTTTACAGGGAGCCCAGGCCAAATCCCGAGTATTATCGCAAACTATGGAGTGGCTTGAGAGCTTCACAGCTCCGTTGCCTTTGTCTCACGTTTTGGGCTGGGACGGCTGTACACGCCCTCGCAGATGCCATCCGATTCGGAAGTCTTCCCTCGCCAGCTTGTGCTTTCGAGCAGCTCGAAAAGCTGGATCTTAACGTGATGACCACACCTGGAGGCTATCAGGTCGTGGATGACTTCGCGAATGACATACGAACAATTTTGGATCTCGGGAGATCCTCCATTCGATCACTTAGGATTAGCTACTACAGCACTATCCTCGGAGATTGGATTCAACCCTATCTCGAAGCTTTCTTCGACAGCCTTGGTGTCTTCCCGAGGTTAAAGCACCTGGACTACAAGACTGCCGGCGACTACAACTACGAAGGCTTCAAAAGGTTCTTGACGCAACATCGCTCCACGCTAGTTCGCCTTCGACTCACGGGTGGCCAGAAACACTTGATCCCATTTACCGTTTTCAATCCCCAAGCGACCTGGTTGGGTTCAGAGTTTAAAGCGGACTCCGACACAGTACCATTCAAATTCACCCATCTGGCGTTTATAGACGAAGAGGGTTATACAACACCCCCTCCTGTAACGATCGGTCTTTCTCGATTTGCCGATACCCTCACCACACTGGTTCTCTCCGAAATAGGATGGGGACACATTGGTGGTTACGGATATTCATATCAAGATATTGAATTTCTCATTCGAAGTCTTGTTCGTCGACCACCTCGTAATAGTGTTCTCCTGGAAAGGCTCTGCCTATCAGTTGCCGCAATGAGTCCAGAGTTGTTTGACTTGATGGCAACGTACCTCGTCAATTTGAGGGATTTAGAGTTGAAGTATGCCATGCTGGTCGCATATAAAGACCAGACAGAGGCTGATAAATCGGGGGTAAGTACCTTAACCTATGTTCATCCATCGGAAGTCATGTTACTTACTGCCCATTTGTAACCAAACCTTGATAGATTATTTTCGAGAAGAGGATGAAGGAGCGCGAATACTCAGAGTGGGGGCTACAATCCATTCACATAGCCTCACCTGACGAAAAAGGTCCTTATTTTAACGGGAAGCTGATGGGAGTTCTAGCGGAATGCATTCCGTCAATCCAAAAGCGGGGGCTTATTGATTGGTCTGATGTTTCCATCGACTTTGGTTCTTATTAGCGACCTATACGACTTGATGGCGGGCTACCTAGATATATACCCTTCCCGGACACTTTCAACCTTCGATAATAGATATTATATTAATTAGAATATGTGATTTACAACGTATATCCGGTACTGCGGTATTGTCCCAACGTTCAACGAAATCCAAAGCCTAAACCTCGGAGGGATTAACTTGACGATCCATAGAAAATCCACTCATACCATCTAAACTAGCCTCGTTTTCATAAGGTGGATTATGATGCACCGAGAGCTTTTGAAATCGTCGTTCCGGTGTGGAATGAATTGGATGAAGACCCTAGTTTGGGTGAGCTAGGCACGCAAAGGTTACACCACGGAACGCAGCAATGTAAGAATGGAGCAGCCGCCGACATTTGGTTGATTCTCATATTAAGATCTGGAACCTAGGGAACGGCCTGGTGTGCTCCGGGACCTGTACCTTCAGAGTGAAGATTCGAAAGTATGTCGTATTAAAATAAATTACCAGGGCTGCGCCGGTGTTAGGCCTACCGCTGATAGAATGGCGAAAGAATCTATCAGAGCTTTGAATGATTGTTGGCGACTCTGGACTCACTAATAACATACATTCGAAGCTTCCGTACCTTGACTCCGTATGCATTTGGTTCGTGCTGGGCGCTCGGAGTGTATGTGGAAAACTCGAACTGCTTGTCAGAGAACCACGGGATTGAATTCAGTTCACGCCAGGCTCGTGCTCCCTATGACAATCAAACACGAGCGTTCGAGACTGCGATTCGATCGCCCTACAGCCTTGCTTGTGCAAGTTCCACAGGCTCAGGTTCATGCGGCGATTCCTGGGCTCGGATACGACCTAGGGCTGCTACCACAATGACGATCTTGTCACGCCATATTGAAGTGCCATGACGCAGCCTCAAGTTGGTGCGTTTCGAAACACCCGATTTACCAGATAAACCGTTGCAACTGTAAGATGCAATCAAAACGTTTCACCACAGCGACCCATAAAACACGGCTAGAATCACAAGAAAATATGACGAAGAGATACAGAAAGCCGGTCTTCCATTCTATTAGGCCAAGGCGATCGATGGAGAATCCACCTGGGGGGCTTATTCGCTTCATAGAGGTGAATCATGCTGTATCGGTATAAAACAAATTCCCTATGTGAAGAGAACAGGATAAACGAACTTGTGACCACTTTCAGCGCTCAAAGACAACACGATGTATCCTCGATGAACAAACTCCTCACTCATCTTCTGCCGATATGACACCCCTGCTGACTCTCGTTCACGAGTCAAAGAAAAGCCGGACTTTTGATTCGGTTTGATGGGCAAAGCAGAGTCGGTCGTGGTTTTTGGGCGCTGAGGCTTTACGGAAACAGAAGAGAACCAGTCATAGCAGGTCCAAACTGATGGGTCAGAGAGGTGCGCTCAAAGACGTTCGGATGCAGAAAGAAGATGGAAGGCAAGATGCCGAGGCAAAAATCTGCACAACAACTCCGTTGCAGTAATTTTGATATTAAATCCTTTGGAAGAACCTAGGAATATATTTGTATGGTGATCCAAACCATGCCACTCAGCACGCCGCGAGCTCTTAGGAGTGAAGGAACCTAGTAAAGTTGTGAGTAGTTTCGCAGTTACAATACCCCCAACATGGTGGAGATCTCCCGCCGTTACGGTGACCTCTCATTCACTCAAATCGAGCGGCCAAGTTCATACACCGATATCATCCTCAATCCACGTTGGAACCCTCTTTTCTACCTTCACATGTCGACGAGCTGCCAGCCAGCCTGGAAGATGCTGGTTGAGATAGACGCCTCCCGGCATATCCCGGTCCATTCCGATCATAGGTTAATCTCCGCCCATTGGCCGCCGTAATTTAGCAATGTGCAACGGCCTTGAGGCCATTGCGAAAAATTCGATCAAAACAATATATTGACCTCCTCGTCAAACCCCTGTACCCTGTCCAAACCTCCCACCATGTCAGGGCCCCCTAATGATCCAACTTGTGAACGCCGTACCATTACCCTCTCAACTAAACGCCTCCTTATCGATGAAGAACGAGCAGAGAATCTTGAGAAGGCTCAGAAGAAGCCCAAACAATCCAAGACGTCCAAGGGATCCACTCAGACACCGCCGACTGCTCAGAAGAAGAAAACGGCAATGTCGAATACAACGTTGCCCTTCAAGCCAATCACGTCGTCATCATTGCAGTCGACAACATCGAGCTTACCGGATCCCATTGATGTCGATGATGAGGATGATGAACACCTGCAACCATTGTCGTTAGCGCCATCGATAACACCTACTCCGACTCAAAAGTCGTCAGAAGCCCCTAAAACGAAACAAAACAAGTCAGCTGCTGGTATCAAGAGTAGCATTGATGTTGCAGAAGAAGAGGATAATAGCCCTGAGGCCGTGCTTAGTACGTCGTCACGTTTTAGCATAAAATAGAAGGACACTAAAACCCATACCAAAGAACGTATGAAATCCCAGTGGATATCGCACGTATACGCGTTTTTCACAGAGCCTGTCGTCAATGTCGATTTGGATGGCCGTATCGCCCATGTCTTCCGCTGCCAAGGCCGAAATTGTAGCCACGTCGTTCGCCGGTACCAAGACACAAAAGACCGGGTTTCAACCGGGAACATGTTCAAACATGTAAAGGCGTGTTGGGGGCATGAGGTGTTGGACGCGGCAAAGGGAGCTGGGACGATTAAAGACGCGAGAAAAAAGGTTATGGAACCCTATAAACGAAGTGGTCAACTGACTGCTTCGTTCAAACTGAAGGGTGAGGGGAAACCAACTTACTCAACAATGCCGTTGGATCGGATTCAAACCAAGTACGTCGAAATGTGTTTGGTGCTTCTATATCACGTTAACAGAACTTAAAAAGGATTGCTATTGTCCGTTGGGTTTGTGAGGACCTTCGACCCTTCAACATGGTTGAAGACCGCTGGTATAACCACCTCATGAAAACGGGGCGACCAGAACAATACGTCCCATCACCATCCACCGTTTCACGCGATGTAAAGCGTGTCTTCGCCCACTCACGTATCCGATTGGCGAAGATGCTGCGGGACCTGCCAGGGAAAATCAGTTTCGAGGCAGATGGGTGGACGTCACCTAATCACAAGGCTTTCATTGGGATCACGGCGAGATTCGAGCAAGACGGAGTGCTTGTGCAGGTCATTCTTGATATTGTCGAGCTTCCAAAGGTGCGAGGATGGTTCTTTTGACCCAGAGCTGGATGATAACGTCGATGCTGTAGTCACATACAGGTTTTAACATGGCCGAAGCATTCGCAAATGTGGTGAAGGAGTTCCGTATCGAGAATAAGGTGTTGTCATTGACGCTAGATAACGCATCTCCGAACAACGTCATGGTTAGCGAGTTGGTGAAGAAGTTGAAACCTTACTTCAAGGCATATCACCGACTTCGATGTTTTCTCCACGTCGTCAACCTCATCGCGCATTCAATCCTTGCCGTCTTTGATATCAAAAAATGCGTTTTCGACCAGCTTGAGGATGAAGGGTTTGAGACTGACACCGAGGAGGAGAGGGAATCAAAACGTCGTGAACGCGAGCTGCAAGATTTGGCGGGTGACTTGGAGCAGGCACAGAACAAGCGAGCAACGAATGGGGATGAAGACAAGGATGATGGAGATAATCTTGATGGATGGGTTGACGAGTTGGATGAATTGAGTCCGGAAGAACTTGTGAAAATTCTTCGAGAGGTTGGCCCCACGAAGTGTTTACTTGCTAAGGTGCGAAACATCAGTTCTTTTGGTCTACAATCTAAAAGGACATTAGCTGCGCACATACGCATATAAAATCGTCAACTCCAGTACCATTTTACTCCCAGCGTGGTACGCAATCCTCGCCGAACTTGGTCTTGATCGAAAACTCCTCCCGCGAGATGTCCGAACACGATGGAATTCGACTTACGACTTGCTGGTTGTAGCAATCAAATACCGCAAGGCTGTTGACAAGATGACGAGTGATAAGACGTTTGGGTTGCGCAAGTATGAGCTGAGCGAGGAGGAGTGGGACTTAGCTGCACAATTGCGAGACCAGCTCAAGGTGAGTCTGCTTAGTCACTCAACACCCTCCCCCGTAACGTAACACTGACTTCCACGATTTCACGCACCTTCCACCGTCCCACCCACCCACTACCTGCCCGTTGCCCATAGATTTTGAAGGATGCAACCTCGTATTTCTCGCGCATCTTGACGGATCTGTCCATGGTAATCCCAGCCATGGATATCATGGATACAGAGTTCACAGACGCGATTCGCAACCCCAAACTCGACCCGTCGATTCGTGCGGCCATCCGGATTGGCAAGAAAACCCTCAACCGTTATTATTCAATGACAGACGCTTCAAGTGTTTTCCGAATCGCAATTAGTACGTTTGTCGAGACTCACAGTATTCTTGGCTACTCACCGTTTTTCTATAGTTCTCCATCCTCATCACCGACTCCAATATTTCAAGAATTCCGGCTGGGAGCCAGCATGGATTGCTGAGGCTGAACGTTTAGCAACTGCGCAGTACCAGCAGTACTGCAATCGGTCAGATCTCGACGAAGTGGATTCTGAGGAGGGTGACAATGACAATGACGACGATGATGGGTCAACATCCAAGGTAAATTGCAAGTATGATTTGCTATGAAGGCATTTGTAGCTGACGGTTATGATGTCTAGGTTCCTCAAAATCGATTTGATGTCTATGCCAAATCCTTGGCCACTTCGAAAAAGACTCCCGAAAACGAACTGGATGCATACCTCAATGCTGCACCCTTCACCGAGCCGATTGAAGATATTGTCGGCTGGTGGCATGACCGCCGCAAAGTTTATCCCCATCTTTCGCGGATGGCCATGGACTTTTTTTCGATTCCAGGTGAGTTTGCTATTGATTTCTACCAGAGGACCCTAGTGTCTTACTAATACTACTTCCATCAAGCTACGTCCGTGGACGCAGAGCGCCTTTTCAGTCGGGGTCGTCTCCTGCTCTCGCATACCCGTAATCAATTATCGGCGGAAACTACTCGGGCAGTTCTTTGTGTAGGGGAGTGGAGTTTGTTGGATCTGATCCACGACGACGATGTCAGGACTGTCGCAGCTGAGGACGATGTACCAGAGGGTGAAGATGAGCCACCACTTGAGGATGGGTGGGATGACATTATGTTTTAGATAGCTACGAGCTACGACCATGTATAAAAAATCATTCATTTCCGCTGCGAGACCCATACATAGCCCAACCCACCATAACCCATGGGTCAACCCATACCCATACCCACCATCGTGGGTTGGGTAGTTTCGTGGGTATGGGTATGGGGGGTGATCATTGATCACCCCAACAACCGTTGAAGCAGGGAACGTCCAAAGGCGGAGATGAGGAGAAGCTGTCCGGCATGACCCCAGGAAGGTCAAGGGACCTGGGTATTTCAGCATTTGGGCTCCATATTTCGTAGCATTTCGCATCTGAGCTGTAATCGCGACAGTGGAAATCAGTGTACGCAGATGGTGGCAGCTCGCAAGTGAGACCACAACGAAGTCTACGAGAAGGCGGCGGGCGAGGCCCAACAAGATCTGGGCGAAAGTCTTGGGGGTAGGTGAAGAATCTGGTGGTATCCAGATCCATTTAAATCTGCCGATACAGTGGTCAATAGTATTTGTTTTGGGACTGCTTGACCTCGACGAGTATATTTTGAGGAAAGATTTGGGACGTCGCCGTCGCCGCTGGTAGCACCGTTGGCCGGGCTGAACGTTTGGGGTTGAGCGCTAGTGAGCCTGGTTGATGGTCAGATTCGAGTTGGGAACGAAGTTGAACGTGTGTTTGTAAAGCCTCCCACGCCTTGGCACCCTGGCCCCTTGCTGAAGAGGCCACAGAAATCCGGTTGGGTCTTCTGGTCTAGTTTTCTCAAGTTTTATTATTCGCCTTTGATTACAATAAGTGGTCAATGACTAAATTGCCTCTCGGGATCCCAATGAGGGCTTTATATCGTTTGATCCTTGTGGATCGAAGATTTGATTTCCAATCCATGTTCTGCCAAAAATTATCGAAAAATCATATATTTCATGATCCGAGATTACTTAGGCTGACGCCTACCAACGATTTGAGCTAACGACTCGATT
Source organism: Pluteus cervinus (assembly GCA_004369065.1). NCBI lineage: Eukaryota > Fungi > Basidiomycota > Agaricomycetes > Agaricales > Pluteaceae > Pluteus > Pluteus cervinus. Next base: position 227,237 of record ML208279.1, on the reverse strand, counting down.
GAACTAACCCTAAAGGCTCTCTAGTGCAGCGGGCCTACAAGGCATTTGCACTAGCCCTGAGGCCCGAGGGACAAGCGACGGCAGTGCTTTCCAGACAACGGTGCCACCATGATTGGAAGTTAGTTCGATGAAGACCGTCACCAATAATTCCTCACACTTACCGGTTCACCTGCGTTAAGGCCTCTGCTTTACAGATGCTACAACTTCGTCCACATACTTCTCGAGCTGTTTCTTCGAAAACGCTGATATTTGAGTCTGCGAGAAGATCAACTTCTTGAGTCTATGCCCCGCCTTCTCTCGGCCGGCTAATGAAGCGCATAACGTTGACTTGAGGCGACTGCTAAAGTAAGGGCAGAGCGTTGTCACGACTTGTAGAGCGGTAAACGATAGGTTGCGGTGCCCATCCAATGAGGTCTTGAATTCTTCATAATCCTCGGCGATATGTTGGAAGAAGGAACTTCCCCACTCATGAGAATCTAGACTATGCAAACTCGGGAGTTGGCCCAGCCCACTTTCCTTCCATGCCGCGGAGTCCCTGATGATATTTGTCGACAATATTTCCAGCTCCTGGAGGGGGAAATATTTGACACAGCCGCTCCAGCTAAGTCCGTCTTGCTGCCCTAGGTCGAGAGATAATTGGAGGGATATCCTATGATTGGTTGGTCTGTCCCGAAGACACAAACGCAAAAGAGGTCTCTGGCCATGCCCGTGGCGACTTAAAACCGACAGGGACAGGTCGCGGATAGCCATTGAAGATCCGAGGACGATGCTGCTGAGAACCTGCATGATTTGAGGAATGGAATTTGCAGTCATATGTTTTGCATCGACGTCGATTTGAAAGGTGTTCGTGAACCTCAGCCGACTGAGGAGCTCCAGAGTGATAGTGAGCTGGGACTCTACAATCGAAAAGGATGCCAGCCTCGGAAGAGGTTGCGAGGGTTGCGAGGGTGTGACATCAATTTGAGCCGAAAAGATGTTATGGATTAAGAGATGGTTCAGGTGAGGAGAACTGTGCAAGATACGGAGGAAGGAATCGAAAGAGATTCTCTTTGCCGGGTCGGATATCTTGAGAGTTGTCAAGTGAGGGAGGACAGGCCAGGCCCAGCCAAAATCGCCTTGATGTAGTACAAGGGTCTGGAGGGATGGCGAAATGATGGTAGGGGATAAGCCGCATTTGGTGAGGATCTCGACATCTTCTAAGATGGGCATTTGTTGTTTGAAATCTGCCAAACTAGATCCTACCACACCACGAAGGCCGCGAATACGGTGGCACTCCGCAGCAATAGACGTCCAGAATGCTCTGTCGTCTTCTCGCCATTCGAATGAGCCACCCATAACGAAAATCGGCACAGACCCAACCCTTTTGAAGGATGTGGTGGCATAGGTTAACCACCTCTGGCCGATAATTGGGATCACGTTCCATAAGCGTTTGGAATCCAACGCAGTTTGTCTCCACCGTTGAGAGACGTGAGTTACTGTAATCCAATTGCGGTACTCCCATGCAAGTGGTACCGGTTCGCTGGACTCAAGCTGGCTGATGTATAGTTGCTGAAGACCGAGGAAAATCTGCATCATGACCTCTGGTGGGCACCGGGAAACTGGGGCCAAACGATTGCGCTCGTGGCCCAGGGCCCTGATACGTGCTTTCAGCACTGCTACTTCAGCATCGATTTTGCGACGGGCAAGCGCAATAAGGGCATCTTCAGAGCCCATAGTCGTAGGCTGGCAGAAGGAGTGGTCGAAAGCAGGCGCTGACATTGTTGTTGAACGCGTTCAATTTGCTGGGACCTCGCACGCACGCACGGACCAGTGTACGCAGGTGATGCATGACTGAACATTTTGAATTTGAATTGGAGTCTCCTTGTCAACATTTCTTTTAGACATCCTTTACGTTTCGTCAAAATACGTAGGTAGACCCCGTCCAGGTCGAAGCTTCCGAAGCATAATCTATAAGCGCATCAGAACCAATTGGCATAGTAGGAAGGGAAGAATGAAACTTACTCATGGACGTTTCAGTAACAGGTATAACCGCCGGCATCGAAAACAACACCAGGCAAAGAGATCCACAAAATAGCAAAGATGTTGATGATCGTTCCCCACCTCCCCAAACTGAACTGTGCGTCTTCAACTCCTCTCCTTCCTATACCTTTACCCTTGCCTCCTTGTCTTTTTGAATCCACACTCCCTCCATCACCTTTATCGTCCTCTACCCAGAATGGGGAGTTGCGCCACAATAGGGTCCCAATAGGCATAGCATAACTTGCCCCGAGGCACATAACCGCTACACCCACAAATGCATTGAACGCAGCCGTAGATCCAAAAAAGATCAATCCCAAAAGTAATTGGGTCATCGTGGATAGGATATATGCGTTCACGGCACATTGTTGGTTGACAGCCGAGAAGAAGCCGTGGAAAGGGATTGCTTTGTCCCGCGCGAATGACCAGGTTGCACGAGAGATGGCGCAGAAGATACCGATGATCAGTGGTAGAACAGGGGGCTTAGCGAAACGGGGAGGAGAAGAAAAAGGGTGAGGTACCAGCGTGTCGAGTAAACGCAAGGTCGAACCGTTCAACGTCGTCTCTTGGCCTTTGTCCTGGTCATTTATGAAGCTGGTGGTAATATACGAAAGGCCTGAAGTCGGAGTCACTATTTCAGACGCGGTCAAGCCTGCCCTAAAGCATTACATAACCATTAAACGAACCCGTGATCATATTTTTGTAGCCCCTGTCCCAGCGGACTCCTGGAGGCTTTCACCACTCTACCATGACTCACCCGCTCATTCATCAAGTACTTCCACCTGAAGTTCTTTCTCTTGCCTTCTCGTCACTCGACCCTCTCGGACCATCAAACCAGGGCATCCCCATCACCCTGAGCCTCGTCTGCAAAGGATGGTGTTCGGTGGTGTTGGACACGAGCTATCTCTGGACGTGTATTGGGATCTAAGGCAAGGGATGGTTTTGGACGTTTTGAAGATTATGGGCATATAAACGACTTTCTCTCTCAAAGGTGTCCGAAAAGTGAGATATGAAGCAGGTGTCCCAATGTTCAACGAAGCCCATGAGTAAATAAAATAAAATTTGGGGCGTCAACTATCATGATACCTAACGAGATCCAGCTTTAGCAGAATTGCTGACCGTGACCAGCACGAGGGAGTCCAGAAACGCTGAGTAGCTTGGCAGCTTGAAGGACGAGGTAACTCACGATAACCGCGTGTACTCCACTTCAGTGGGACCCTACCAGGTCACTGCACACCGGATATTTTATTACTCCAGCCCTTGCATTGGCTATGCTGTTTCTTGCGTTGAGCCTAAGATCCAAGTCAATGAACCGAATTAATTGCCAGCAGGAGATTAACGTACATAGCAAGGAAACTGTTGGCGTAAACTTCATTGGAGTTAGTTATGAAATTTATGTGTATAAACTCAAAGACACTGACGCTTTGTGACCGCGAACCACAGCCCAAAGAATAATAATTTATGCGGATAAAGCACAAACTAAAAATGTGCACGCGTTAGCGTATAGTTGGGTTCAGATATTATGAACTGACCGTAAGTAACCCCGCCACCAAGTACAAACTACAAGGAGATCATTACTTCCATGCCTTTTGTATCTGAATGCGATAATGTACTCTTACCTAGTCACGAGGCCAGAGGCAACTACGTAGCGCATGATGATCACTACTTTCGAATCAAGTCTATATTTAAGCAGACAGAGCGAAGTCAGCAGGGTTCAAGTCGTAGAATGCAAAACCAGACTGCTTACTCAGAGTTCAAGAACCCAGATCGACCACGTTGCAGATAAAAACAGAGGATGGCGGAGACGACAAAGTCTGAGAAGGCTGCGATTGAAAACCCGGCAATGATTTCCCACTACAAAAGTAAGTAAGTGGACCACATTCATAATATTGTGTATGTGAGACGCACGCTGATGCTTTCAAGCTGGGAAAACTGTCCGATTGCAATACTATTCATAGGACGTGTCAAACTTCAGCTTCAGGGATCGGTCATGAGTATAACTAGGCGAACACTCACAATTTGTACGCGATAACTAGAGGGTTGAAACGCTGATGAGAAAAAGGCCACAAAATGTGAAGTGGTATGGTGCTCACAAACTGCGAAACCTGTAACGTTGCAGTCGTTAGGACTATCCTGTGGGCGAAAGAAGCAACAGAATCACCTGTACCGCAAGTAACGACAAAAAGCTGGTGGATAGATCGTTTGATATGGAGTCCATTAACTAGGATCACTCAATAACGTACTGCAAGGTAGTATGGGAGCCGCCGGTGCATGTCTCGCCCCACTGCTGACGGATTAGCATGAATGTGGACCAGCAAAGAAGGAACTTACGTATCCAGATACGGCGGAGGTATAAACTTTGATAGGTTACAAGTAGGTTGGTACATCACCTTGAACCTTGCGAAGGATAATGACGTACCACTGGACCATTTTAATCGTGAGCACCTAGACCCGTGTTCGATTAGAATCCAAAAATATCATCCGAATCTTACGGTGACTGCGGTGTTGAGCTATAAGCAATGCGTGCATACGTCAGTGAGCGGAACGCATACTCATCAAGGGTCCATACCTTGAGCGACCTGATATGTGCCCACCTTGAATAAAAGTGGGGTGTGAATGGCGACGAATGGCTTACAAGATGACGGTTTCGAGCGCAGAGAAATCCCCAAAAGCTGAGATAGCATAGTGGTAAACTCCGTGAACGATCAATGCGAGATGCACAGAGTCCAAGAACCTAAGTGCCCTATGAGAGACCAACTTGACGATTGAATATGCACGCATACCAGATTGCGGCAACCTAGAATGTACAATCTCGTCTCCTTCACGATATGCCCACTTGGGGTACGACTCACCGAGAGCTTTTGGAATCTTGAATCCTTTGGGTACTGGCTGTAATAGATGAAGACTTGCAAGTTCGTGATTCCAAACAGTCTAGACGCACAAGATCTTTTAGTTAGGTGCGATACGTAAGGAAATGTGACCTTACATAGAAGCAAAAATTACACCAAGGAATGCAGCACCCAACGAGTTATTCAAGGACTGTCCTGCTGAGGGGTACAGACCCGAAGTAGCTGCCGACATTTGGTTGGCTTTCTGACATCTTCATGAGTGGTTTTTATAAGAAGATGGGGTGGCCTAGCGCGTGCCGGTGTGCCCTTAGACCTGCAGGCTGCCAGTGAACGATCGGTGTAAAGATTTGAGCCTATGTCATGGTTAGAACTCAGTGGCTGCGCTGGGGTTTTGGCAGTGCCACAATCCGTGTAGAGTGGGGGAAAGAACTTCTGATAGATATGGTCGTCAGCAACTCTAGAACGCTGAACCCACGAACTGAAGCAGATTCACCCTTGCTGATCGGCCCATACTTTCGGTCAACTCGCAATCAAATTCAGTGAGATTGGCCGCTTTTGAGTGCGCTCTGCGTCGAATGGGTGTTGTTTTATCCGGATTAGACAGTAGCAGTGAAATAAGCCTGGTTCATACTAACATTCGCCTACTAGGGTGCATGAGAAAATGCTTGCCGTGCTTCAAGGTTCCAGCGGCTCCGGTTCCGGCGGGCCGAGCTATTCCGCTGGGCTCGGATTTGGTCCTGTAGCGCTGCCATCTCAGCGTCGGTCGTGTCACGGGTAAATGTAATGGAGTCCATCGCAAGCTTGGTGTGTGTAGAAAGCGTGGTGAACAACGTTGCAGAGATGTGTTGATTAGGTAAGCTGATAAACGCCGTTTGGAGCTGAAGCGCTGAAGTTCGAGCTGATTCAAGCGATATACTGTACCACTATGCTCAGTAAGCACTTGCTAGAATCGCAAGAAAAAATCGACGAGGAGATACAGGATCTGGAAGGGCGTATTCGCGCTCTGCGAACATCTCGCAATGCGCTCGCACTCATCAATCAGCTACCAGGAGAAATTTTCACCGAGATCTTCCTGTGCCTTCAAGTTCCGTACCTCGAAGGTGAATTCGAACCAGGTCGGATTGTGGCATGGGTCCTAGTAACCCATGTTTCCAAACACTGGAGGGCCATCGCTTTCAGTTCGAAAGCCCTTTGGACCACCATCCCGACACACAACACAGCCTATGCCCAGCTCGCATCTCAACTCTCTTCCCCGCTCCCAATCTATATTACAGACAGGTTCAATCCATTGCAGTTTAATGAGACTGATGATGGGGATCTAGGTCTCTTCGTTCCGTTACTTCAACGCGCTTGTAAATTGGAAGCCACGCATCAAGCCGGGTTTTTTGCTAATGCGTTGCAAGGCGCCCCCTTGGAATTTCCCTTTCTTCAAGACATCGAGTTTAACCAAGTCGACGTCCCGGTCCAAGCTGACAGGTCACCATTCCCACCATTAGTGAGGCGCCTCAAGCTGTCGTTGTCCCGGTTCCAATGGGACTGGATGAAGTTCGATCACTTGACAGAACTTCACCTCTGCTCCTGTGATTCCCCCGAAATTTCTATCAACTCCTTTGTGAAATACCTGTCACAACTTCCCAGACTTTCCAACCTTGAAATCCGTTGGATCGCCCTTTCCAAACTCGCAGAGGAAACCTACATCTCTGACCAGCACAGGCCAGCTATGCTCACCCTACAACATTTAATCATAGAGGACGAGCTCTTCGTCACCGCTAGATTCCTCTCCCATGTCGAGTTCACCAAGGATTTCACTCTCAGGGCAGAGGTAGATGTCGGGACTGAAACCCCTGACGAAGTCGAGGCCTTCTTTCAAGGCCTTAGTCGTCATCTGGAGGCTTCACGACGGGCCGTTTGCAGAGGCTCTCTCATTCTCAAAAACCATAATTACCTCACGTTATCATGCTCCGATCAGGATGAACCTTCCCCCTTCCTCATCATCGAGGGGAGGAAAATCCATGACGGAGTTTTCGGGCATTTCTTGAATTGGACGCAAACTCTCCCATTTGGAAAAATGCAACAATTCACCACAAACGCATTTAAGGATCTCCAGGAATGGCAGAGTTGTCGGTTGAGGGGACTTGAAAGCCTCCAGGACCTCGTCGTTTATAGCCCCTCATCTCCTCGTGCATTGATCAAGTGTCTGGCGGCAGAGACGGTCCTGGCAGCACGATCGGGCAATTGGAAACTGCTCTCATTTCCTGCCTTGAAGAAGATCACCCTCCACGGCATCCGGTACTCAAGTATAAGTCAAGAACAGAATAGAAAGGACACAATAGCTGTCTTCACACGAAGGGCGCAACACGGCCTCAAGGTGGAAGAGCTGACGTTCCGAGTCGAGGGAAGGAGGATTCCAGATGATATGGTTGAGCAACTTCGCAAAGTGGTTGGAGTGGTAACAGTGTTGGTACCGGTTGGAAATGATCGAGATTAGTGATCAGTCGGAGAGGGAACCATGGGATGGATAGATATCCTGTTCAGAGGCGCTAATACGGGTACGATAGTGGACAGGAGCGGAAGACCGGGTGAGTTTGGGTATCTACAAGATTGCATATCATACCATCAACGAATGAATTAATGACATGCAAGAGGTTACAAGATAAGATGACCTATGTGGGAGCGGGTTACAAAGGAGAAAAAAAATACGCGTGCAGAGAGGCGAAACGACAAAAAAGGACGCGATCCGAATGGTAAAATCTCGTCAAAACAGGAGTAGGATTGTGGCCGGATAAAATTATTTGTGAAGGTACGAGTCGGTACGTACCCACATTTACCAGTTCACCCACACCGACCGACCTCCTGCGTCATGCTACGACTTTTCGAATTCGTCTACGTACTTCTGGAGTTGCATCTTCGCCGACTCTGATAGTTCAGTCGTCGATAAGACCAACTTCTTGAGCCTATGCCCCGCCTTCTCTCGGCCAGCTAGCGAAGCGCATAACGTCGACCTGAGGCCACGATGAATGTAAACGCAGAACGTTTTCACGACTTGTAAAGAGGTAAAGGATAACTTGGCGCGCCCGTTTGATGCCTTGAATTCTTCATAATCCCTCGCGAAATGTTCTAAGAAAGCATTTCCACTGAACGCTAAATCCAGACTACACAATTTGGGGAGTTGTCCCAGCCCACTTTCCTTCCATGCCGCGGAGTCCCTGATGATATTTGTCGACAATGTTTCCACGTCTTGGAGGGGGAAATATTTGACACAGCTGCTTCAGCTAAGTCCGTCTTGCTGCCCTAGGTCGAGAGATAATTGGAGGAATATCCTATGATTGCTTGGTCTGTCCCGAAGACACAGACGCAAGAGAGGTCTCTGGCCGTGCCCATGGGAACTTGAAACCAACAGGGACAGGTCACGAATAGCCAGAGTCGAAGAGCCGAGGATGATACTGCTGAGAACCTGCATGATTCGAGGAATAGAATTTACGGTCATATGTCTTGCGTCGACGTCGATCTGGAAAGGATTCGCGAACCTCAGGGGACTGAGGAGCTCCAGAGTGATAGTGAGCTGGGACTCTACAATCGAAAAGGATGCCAGCATCGGAAGAGGTTGCGACGGTTGCGAGGGTGCGATATCAGTTTGGGCCGAAAAGATGTTATGGATTAAGAGATGGTTCAGGCGAGGAGAATTGTGCAAGATACGGAGGAAGGAATCGAAAGAGATTCTCTTAGCCGGGTCTAATATCTTGAGAGTTGTTAAGTGAGGAAGGGCGGGCCAGGTCCAGCTAAAATCGCCTTGATGTAGTACGAGGGTCTGGAGGGATGGCGAGATGATAGTAGGGGATAGGCCGCATTTGGTGAGAATTTCGACATCTTCTAAGATGGGCATTGGCTGTTTGAAATCTGCCAAACTAGATCCTACCACACCGCGAAGGCCGCGAATACGGTGGCACTCCGCAGCAATAGACGCCCAGAGTGCTTTAACGTCTTCTCGCCTTCCGAATGAGCCACCCATAACGAAAATCGGCATAGACCCAACCCTTTTGAAGGATGTGGTGGCATAGGTTAACCACCTCTGGCTGAGAATGGGGATGACGTTCCATAAGTGTTTGGAATCCGACGCAGTTTGTCTCCACCGTTGAGAGACGTGAGTCACTGTAATCCAATTACGGTACTCCCATGCAAGTGGTGCCGGCCTGCTGGGCTCAAGCTGGCCGATGTATAGTTGTTGAAGACCGAGGAAAATCTGTGTCATAACCTCTGGTGGGCACCGGGAAACTGGGGCCAAACGATTGCGCTCGTGGCCCAAGGCTCTAATACGTTCTTTCAGCGCTGCTATTTCAGCGTCGATTTTGCGACGGGCAAGCACAATAACGGCATCTTCAGAGTTCATGGTCGTGAGCTAGCAGAAGGAGTGGTTCAAAGCAAGTGCTGACATTATTGTTGAACGCGTTCAATTTTCTGGGATCTCACGCCTGGACCAGTGTACGCAGGTGATGCATGACTGAACGTTTTGAATTTGGATTGGAGTCTCCTTGTCAACATTTCTTTTAGACATCCTTTACGTTTCGTCAAAGTACGTAGGTAGACCTCGTCCAAGCCCTAGGTCGAAGCCTCCTTTTCGGTGAGATTGTGATTTGATCCCTCAGTTTCCAAGGGCACAGTTGGTGGCCCTTCGTAGTGGTATCTCCCGTCTGCATATGAATTAATTAAACCTGAAACGAAGGAGCAAGGGCGGTTGATGAACTTACCAACGAAATACCAAACTGCACTAAACACTCCGAATCCGACGAACACGACCGAAGCATAATCTATAAGCACATCAGAACCGATTGGCACACAAGGGAGAGAAAGAATGAAACTTACTCATGGACGTTTCAGTAACGGGTATAACCGCCGGCATCGAAAACAACACCAAGGCGAAGAGGATCCACAAAATAGCAAATATGTTGATGATCGTTCCCCACCTCCCCAAGCTGAACTGTGCATCTTCAACTCCTCTCCTTCCTATACCTTTACCCTTGCCTCCTCGTCTTTTTGAATCCACACTCCCTCCATCACCTTTATCGTCCTCTACCCAGAATGGGGAATTGCGCCACAATAGTGTCCCAATGGGCATCGCATAACTTGCCCCGAGACACATAACCGCTACACCCACAAATGCATTGAACGCAGCCGTAGATCCAAAAAAGATCAATCCCAAGAGTAATTGGATCATCGTGGATAGGATATATGCGTTCACGGGTACATTGTTGAGTGATTGGTTGACAGCCGAGAAGAAGCCGTGGAAAGGGATTGCTTTGTCCCGCGCGAATGACCAGGTTGCACGAGAGGCGGCGCAACAGATTGAGATGGCGCAGAAGACACCGACGATGACGACTGTGGGTAGAAAAGGGGGCTTAGCGAAGAGGGGAGAATAATAAAAAGGGTGATGTACCAATGAAGAGCTAAGCAATGGAAGCAGTGAGCGCTGGCTTTCGAGGGGAAGAAGATAGGACAAAGTTACATACCATGGCAAATCCACCACCTTCTGAGCCCATAATCAATTGGAACATCAATCCGATAGGTTGACCGCTTGCAACTAATAGTGTGTCGTGAGCTTATTATGCACGAAAATATCACGGATTCCACAAACCAGTTAACAAGATTCCGACATCCGGCAACGTAAACACGATTGGCAGCAGAAAGACGAGACCAGATATCGTTCCAATTGGAATTGACCAAACGATGGCTCTGGGTACTTCGAGGCTCGGGTTGTGTACTTCTTCAGCCATGTTTGCAACTTTATCAAAGGTCAGTCTACAGTTCTAGATACGGCTCAAGAATGGAAAGCTTACCCATTCCGATTGCAGAGTACACATATGCTACTCGTCATTGGATATATGCGGCTTTAAACTGAATAGGAAGGTTACTTACCACTCTATCAAATGGTTAGTCGAAGGAAATAAATTGATCAGGATTAAAAGACGTACGGGAAGCGACCCAATAAAGAACGTCCAACCTGGGTTCCAACCGGAAAACATGGGATTGAACTCCGTCAGTGCGAACTTCGCTGAATGACGACCAAGCGCAGCTTTTGCAGATATCGCGATTAACATTACTGATGATCGAGAGGTTAGACTGTATAAAGAGTAATTGGTTGGACGACGTACCAATGAGACCGAGGAGGGTCCAAACCGCTGAGGCAATCTACCAGGAATCCGATTAAGAATTATTATGTGTTAAGAACGGGAAGAAGGGGGACGAACGTCTAGAAGAGGCATCCAGTCATTAAAGAAGACGCCTGTTAAAGTTGCGATTAAGGTGACCCCCAAGAATACGAGATCTACAGACGCCAAGTTAGCTTCTACTCCCCAATGTATAGGTCAACATCCACGCACAAGTTTGCCAAGTCGTCACGGTCCAATCCGGTCTATAGATTCCAGCTGCGGCAATAATCAATTGTGCCGTACCCTACAAGCATCCAGATGAGCCACTTTGACATAGGTACGATACGAACAACTTACGAAATTGACAGACAAACTAATCGTCCAAACTCCAACCATCGTGAACCAACCTGTAATCCAAGAAACCAATAACCGATATTTCGGAGGTGCGAGTCGGAAACACCAATAATAAGGACCCGCGGACGTCGGGTATTTGGAACAGATCTCTGCGAGTGAGAGAGCGACGACTTGGGTCAGCACTGATACCATAATCCATCTTATTGTCAGGACATTTATGAGAATTTCAAAAAATGCAAAAGGGTGGGTATGCTTACGACCAGATCATCGTTGCTGGACCTCCTCCAATTAGTGCGGTGGCTATTGGAGCTGAAAGACCGAAGGCTAGATAAAGAGGTTTGTTATTTGACGATTAACGACGGCAGGCCACGGATAGACTTACGAACAGCCATAATCGCTAGATAGAAGAGGTAGCTAGGAGTTTAACATTGACCAAGATATGTAGAGTATATGATCAACCTAGGGACACTAATTCATGTCAGAACCGCCATAGGGTGACGGAAACCAGGTTGATACGTACTGAACAATATATGGAAGAGTCCTCGAGACTGATGTCCATTGGGCCATGAGGAGGTTAAGGCGATGATTTAGAGAATGGTGGGAAAACAACCCACCCGCGACAACTCTTGCTGATAACCCAGCTGTTGCAGATCCTGTACAGCTAGTTTGTCCACGTCATTAACCACATTAGACATTGTTCTTGAGCAGTGGGGAGTTGGATAGAGGAGATAATGAGAGCACAATATCCGGCCTTCGACAGAGGGAAAGTCAACCTCAGGAGTTAAGAGTGGCTGCGCGAAAAATGCTCGCGTGAACGACCAAGAGGGAACGACGTCCACGCCATCTTCCTGCGAGCTATATCTGGCTTCCAGAAGGTCGTCCGACAAACTCAGCTGGGGCCAAGATTAAAATGGAAGTGAGAATTTCGGAGTGCCACCGGATAAGCCGGAAGAAGTATCTGTCGCTACTGTGAGCTTCCAGTTCTGGGAACGTTCAAGTTGACATGAGTGAGAATTGGTATCCGCGAATGCACATACCGACAAAACAGTCCTTGTACTCTTGAACGAATAGACTCCGATGCTTTCTTATGGTTTTTCTCGGTGAAACGTCCAACTCAAGAAGAGGTATACTAGATTCCCTTGTATGGTCGATGCCATCAAGAGCGTCATTATATCGTGCATCTGCTTCACGATTTCAGAAGATAACCTTATTCGCTGACCTGTCGAGGCCGTGAGGTCGGTGATTCTGTCGGGGTCAAGGGTCAATCGATTAGGCTCAGGCTAAAATGGCGTACCGACAGACTATAGCTTGTTCGAAACATTTCTCCACCATTTATACAAGGCCATAGCAGACCTCAAGCCAGAGGAACATCCCGCAGGTCTAAAGTGGTTGTGTGAACTTGCATTTTTACCGTGGGTCGGTCTTAAATTTGCGCCGATCTGCATTTCTTTGGTTTTATTTTGGCCATGAATCTCGCCAAAAGTCTTCGGTCAACTCGGGCATCTCTTATTTCCAGGTATCCCTCTCTGCCAGTGACGCTGACAATCTTGATAGATCCAGGGTGCATCACTGCATCGACACGAATTGAATATTGAAGCCTTGAAGTTGAAGAAGCTGGCCCTTGTCATGCTGGTTTGAACTCCTCTTGCCAGTTTTGGGCTTTGATCTCGACGTCACCGTTTCCTTTTTCCAATGTCGTCATGCATTTCAATGGTGGAGGCTGGCCACTGCGAGCCACATTGCAAGCCACCATGACGAGGGGGCTGGCTGGGCGTGGATTTTCTTCCGTTCTACATAAAGGAACACCCAGAGTGCATCGTTGACGTTGCAGTCAACTCTCGAAAACCCCCACATCAACAATTAGTGGTGCTAGTGAGTGTTCGGTATGCTTTCAATCTTCAATTTCAAATGGCTGATGACCATTTCAGGTTGTTTCACCGAGGCTTCGCTCTGCAAGCTCCATGACATTACTATACTACGACCTCTATGCTCTCATCCTTGAGAAGCTCGAGGAGGGAGATGATATCTACACCCTGGCCCATTGCGCCTTGGTCTGTCGCGACTTTTCGAACATTGTAAAACGCCTTCTTTACCAAACTATTCGCCTTTTCCCATCCCGAAATGCATCACGCGTGTGTGCAGCTCTTTACACCTCCCTGTCCGCCCATCCCCATCTAGCCAAGTCCATCCAAAACCTACATTTACGGGATCTTTCCTATGCGGAAGGATGTGGGCTGCGTAATTGGATGGCTCTCGATCAGAAGCTACACTTGTTACTACAGGTCTTACAGCCGCACATTCGGTCGTTGAGTGTAGAGGGGATAGGAAGACTTCAATGCCGTTACTTCGCTCCAGGATTGAGGGACGCATTTCGGTTTGTCTTCCAAGGCCCGAGTCTGGAGGAAGTCAGGTTATCGAATTTGGATCAGTTCCCAATTCTTCCCTTCCACTCTTTAGGAAGGAACGTCAAGCGACTGGCGATGTGGTCGCTGGTTCTCACAGAACCAGATTTCTACGAGCTCCAGTCCATTCCCTTACCGTTGCGCCTCTTGACTGAAAGTGCGACACCGGAGATCGGAACAAATCACGAGCCATCCCGACCGTGGATACAGCTGGAGAGTCTAATGGTTTATTGCCATGGTTTAGAGCGGTTGTTATTTGACATGGTACAGAAGCATGTGGACTTTAGCAAGATGAAGAAGCTGTGCCTGATCCCGGCGTCTTCTCAAGACATTGAGTCCATGCAATCTTGGGTCACTTCATCCTCTTCCTCTCTCGAGCATCTTACGATATCGCCGTGGCCATCCTGTACGTATCACTGCCTTTATACATCAGCCCTATGCGTCGAACTTATCACGACAATACCCTGATCTAGCGATGTTTAAATCAACTATCGAAAGCAGCCCTACCCCCCAGATCGATATCTCACTATGCCTGCCCAACCTCTGTTCGTTAACTCTCATCATATCACAAGAACACAGTGCCATCGGCGTACCGAATGCTGGGATGCCGGATTCCGCGACCTCTTTCCTCTTCCGTCTCCTCTCGAGGGCGACTTTATGCAAACTGGAAGTACTCACACTCTTATTTCCCGAATCTGGAGGTCCGCCTCGTATCATTAACGAAACCATTGCGAATGGTTGCCTCGACGTCGAGGATTCCATTGGCCAATATGCTGATAGTTTGTCGAAACAGGAAGGAGGAGAACCTGGGGGATCCAGTCTACAATGGAGGGAGGTCGAGGAGCTATTGGTGGATGCCAGACTCAAACAAGTCAACATCATCACGACTTCGGGGAAGAGGTGTCGATGGCGTCGGTGCTTTGAATGCGGGAGCAGTCCCCCACCGGGGTTGTTTAGAAGGGCGAAGGAGGCTGGAGTGAATATCTTTTGGGGGGTTGCGGAGGGACGAGAGGATAGTGCTTTGATGAATCTTTGAGGGTGGTACCATTCGCAAGGTGAATGTAAACACGGAGCTTAACTTATCAATCATATTTGTGGTTACAAATAAGAATCAAAGCGAATGCAAACGTCAGACCAATCAATCTTTCCGCGCTTTCGGATGGATGGAATTTTAGCTGCCAGCAGTCCCATCAGCTGTACGTTATGTACAGGCTTTTGTTGAGGGAACGCGTATATCTGAATGGACTGTAAACACCAATTAGGATATTCACGAGCCTCCATCCTCTGCAGAAATAATGTCTACCGCCCAGGTTAAAAAAGGCAGTAAGCTTCATAATTCCCGTTAAACGGATTGAGGAGCTTACCTCCGAGCCCTTAGTCTCTCCTTGATCCTTGTGGTCAACCAGGACAGCATACCTCAACTCCAGATCACGCAGATTGACTAGGTACTCCGCCATCAAGTCAAACAACTCCGGGCTCAATGTCGCAATTGATAGGCAAAACCTTTCCAGGAGAACGCCACTATGAAGTGGCCGTTCAAGACTTCGAATCAGGAATTCGATGTCTTGGTACGTGTACCCATGGCCACGAGCATATTTCCAACCTATCTCCGAGAGAACCAATGTCGTGAGGGTATCGGCAAATCGAGAGAGGTCGAGTGTTAGGGGAGGAAATAGAAAATAGCCTTTCTGGACCATCAGTGCTAGATGGGTAAACTTGAATAGTGGCCTGGTATCAGAGATTTGGTCCTTTTCTGGATTTAACCAAGAAGCTTTTGGCTTGAAAGTTGCGAGTGAGAACAGGCGTTCCTGAATACCAGTGAGTCGAAGGCGAACTACAGTCGAACTGTGTCTGGTTAAGAACCTCTTGAAGCATTCGTAATTGTAATTGCCGAGCGTCCTGTAGTCGATATGTTGTAGTCTCGGGAACAATCCAAGACCGCCGAAGAAAGCTTCGAGATAAGGTTGAGCCCAATCTCCGAACTGGGTGGCAAAATACAGGATCCTAAGTGATTGAATGGAGGATCTCCCGAGGTCCACAATAGTTTGTATGTCCCGTGCAAAGTCATCCACGACCGAATAACCATTAGGCGCGGTCGACACGTTGAGATCTAGCATTTCGAGCTGCTGAAAAACAAGGCTACTTCTTGACGTAGTGCTGGTGCTACCCTTGCCACGAACTGAGGAGGCGCCGACAGCCTGAGTCACGCTACGGATGGCGTCAGCGATGACCTGCACAGATGATCCCGACCGAAACGTAAGACAAAGGCAACGAAGCTGTGATGCCTTCAAGCCGCTCCATAACTTGCGATATGGCTCCGGATTTGGCCTCGGTTCCATAAAAAAATCCATGAAAATCGTCAGCTTGAGGAGATTGGGCAGGAGGGAGATGGCATTGATAGCCGTCTGAATACTCTTCCTGGATCTTCGGAAGATCTGGAAAGAACTTGTGGGGTGGTCCCAATCCACCCAGTCAATCCGGAATCTGTCGAGAATGTTTCGTCTTGAGTAGTTGCGAACCCAGAGGTTTGTTGGGACCCATGTTGTAGGACCAACTGGATGAGCCCAAGAAGAAGGTTGTAATATCAAATGCCTGGTGTAGGCTCCCAAATGTGGGTTTCTGTTGGCCAGTCAGAATCATCGTGCACCTGGCTAAAATGACTTCTTACCGTATAATTGTACGAGCTTTTTCTTCCGCGCCAGAGTTCAACGAACACAACTTCAACGACTTCCAAAAGAATGGCTGAGTTAAATGGTGGAACTGCTTATTGACCAATCGCATGGCTCTGATTTCGTTCCCGGAGAGCATCTGGAAGATTACAGTCCATAGTTCTGTGGGCAGTATATTCGCAACATCTCGCTCCATTGCGAGCGTTGATGTGAGTGGACGGAACGCAGGAAGATTTTAAACTCCGAGTGTGGACCAACTAACTTATCCCCCAGTTGGCAGTAGAACAACATAAACTTTTAGTGTATGGATACAATTGATGGCAACTTACTACCTTACACCACCCTTGTTGTTGATAAACTATACAGGACATCCGACGGACTGTATCATAGTCCAGTTGAATCAATCGGCCTCGTCAAAGTCATCTTCACCTTCCCTCTCTGCGTGTTTTTATCCTTCTCAACATCAATCAACACCTCTACATGATCAAACACAGAGATCGATACGTCCTTCTGCCCGGATCCTGGCACAGGGATCGTGATCATGTGGTTTTCTGCATCAAACTGGATGGGTTTCTTGAACATAATCAAACCCTCAATACCGAGCCTACGAATAAGTATCGTCAGCTTTGAGGCCTTGCAGGTTCGGGAGATGAAGAACCCACTTTGACACAAACACACTTAGCCCATTCCTAAACACCCTCAGCACATAACCTGCTTCGATAATCTTATTCTTCGGGTCCTTCTCTCTCCTCGCTCTCAACGCCAAGCCCACATAAAACTCGACACTAGCTCTGCCAGCATTTTGTGCCAACCTATGTCGACGGTTCACACCTTCCAAAATACGTTCAACGAACGATTTGGCATGTAAACTTGGGTGCAGTGGGGTATACCCAATCGCAGCTGAAAGTTGACGATGAACAAGGACGTCTAGAACGGAATTGTTAGCGACGACCTCGAATTTCTGAGATGGAAAGGCAACGAACCAGCATATCGCCGAATGGGACTCGTGAAATGTGTATAGATCGGGCTTGCCAGGCCGTAATGCCCAAACGTATCTCGACCCACACTCCCAGAGCAGAAATACTCTGCGGAGAGCATACAACGTGTAGCCATGATGCGAACAAGAGTGTTGAACGAAGGTTCATTCGGACGCTAAATATGTTCAAAAGTCAGGAAGAAACGCGGCTGATATTGTCGTCTTACAACGCATAGATCCAGTGATTCTGCAAGTGCCTTCGAACTTGACACGTCGAGGTTGAATCCACCTTTCTTCTTGAGTAGATCCTTGAGCTTGTCAAAGTTTGTTGGTGGTGGTGGCATATGCCGTCTAAGAACGGATCGCATCCATGTCAATGAGCCTATTTCCACAAAATATAAAAGAACCAACCTCAGGACCGCAGTCTGCGGGAACGTCTCCTGAATCTTCTTCGCCACACTAATATTAGCCAACAACATAAATTCTTCCACCAGACTATTTGTCTCCCGCAATTCCTTTTGTTCTACGTCGATTGGGTCAGGAGACTCCGAGCTATCGAGGTGGATTTTGACTTCAGGTGAAGCGAGGTTAAGTGCTCCGGCAGCCATGCGTTGAGCTTTGAGCTTTTGAGCAAGATGATTGAGAAGCCGAATAGACTTTGTCAAATCGTCTTGCATGGACCTATCACGGTAGAACATAAAACGACGCCACAGTCAAAATGGACAATGACTTACGGGTCGTCTTTCCGTAGCTGGGCCTCCTCATACGTGAATGCAGCCTTGGAAGCAATCACAGATTTTGTAAATCGAACATTGATAATGTCAGCATCCTTGGTCAATTCCTACTCTTCGTTTCAGCACCAACTCTCCGAAGGAAAGTGTAAAACGAACCCAGATAGCAGAAAATGCTAGGCGTTCGACATGCGGCCTCAGAGAACACAAATTTGTCCCAAGAAGCGACGGTAACATGTCTATCCGCCTATCAACGAGATAAACCGTAGTTCCTCGAGAAGCAGCTTCGGAATCCATCGGATTATCCGGTAAGACGAAGTGTGAAACGTCAGCGATATCTGTGGTTGATTGAGCCCGATGAACAAAGTCCGAATGAAATAGGTACGAACGGACACCAGCCTCGATGTTTCCATTCGGCAACGTTCTTGCATGTAACGCATCGTCGATATCCTGACAATCTAGCATACAATTAGCCAATATAAGCCAGCGCATATATGCACACTTACTTGGTGGATCTATGCTACAGATCAACAACTCCCTCAAGTCTTGCCGATCTCGCCATTCCGGACTGGTGTCGCTCTTCGGTGGTACGACCCATTTGTCACCCTCCTTCGGTAAACAATCCAAGATAGCCTTCCCAAATGGTCTATAAGGGACCTCGAATTCGAGTAATAGACTCTCTTGTTCTGCTTCTTTACTCTCCGCCTTTCCTAGAGCACGGACAAAGTGGCCTTCTGGGTACCGCGATGTGGTTTCCCATCGGTCAATTGTCACAAGAATCTTTTGACCGACGAGGGAGGGAGCCTGGCGGGTACGCAGACGGATTCTTGGAAGGAGGCGAGATACAGGAGTTGCGAAAACCGTTTGCTGGGACAGAGATGAGGTATTTGACGAGGTGAGGGACGTGCTGTCGATATGGCAAACATATCTATTTGGAGGTTAGCCTCGTGGATATGAAAGGAAAATCGCAACATACGCTCGCCAGTTTCTCTTGATCACACCTACGACACGACCAGTTGGCTGCTTTTCTGCAGTTCGTTTCTCGGAGAGGACGACTTTGGTTTCTTTAGTGTGAACTTCGTCGTCTTCCTCATTTTCAGAATCCTCGGCGTCGTCGTTTTTTAGAGTAGCTGTAAAGTTTCTGTCAGCACAACCGCGCGTGCTATCGAAGGAAAAACGAACCATCTTGATCCACAACCTCATCCGTGGGCGCCTTCCATTCACTCTCGTCAAAGATCTCGATCACGACAAAGTCCCCTTGAACCGCTCGATTCATATTTTCACGACCGACCAACAAGATAGGTCGCGTAAACGCAGATACCGAAACGTTTCCCTGGGAGGGCACATGATTAACTCTCAATTAAGAACCAAAAGAAAAGGTTCTATACCTCCAGGTAGTTATATGCACTTGCATTGAAGTATCCTTGATAAAGTTGACTTGCCTTGATGCCTGCTTGCAGTGCTGACGTCGGGAGATACTGCGCAATGTCAAAATGTGCCCAGAAACATACAGAGATAACTCAAACCTCGGGATAGCGGGCCTGACGACCTGCAACTGCTCTTGTCGGTTCGATTTGTCCGGAACCATCAGCAGCCAACACGTCCAACAATATTCCGGCTTCCTTCATATCCTTCACGTACTGACGCACTAGGTAGATTCAGATGTTTGCAATGTCGAACACAACGTATGAGCACGTACCGGATGCACAAATCAACCCTGCTTCTTCCGCTTTCTGACGATTTGCAACGTCTTGCGTGAGGAGAACGACTGTTGGTAGGATGGGTGTGGGTCGACCTCGTATTGGTGGCCTCGCCACGCTTATATGCGAGTTATACCATTGAGTTGCCCTACGAATTCCTGTTATAAAAGTAAGCTCAAGTTCACTCGTGGAAGTAAACGGACCTCGATCATTGCGATCATTCGGCGTTTCTCCCTCTTCCCTCACAATCGCTGTTTCTCTACCAGTACGTTCAGCCCCAGGAACCATAGCCGAGGATAGTCATACGCACGACTGAAATTCGTTATAAAATATCCAAACGTGCTTCCCATCAGCATTTGTGAGTGCCTTGAGACGATTATGAAGCGGGAGAGAACGGTGCCGGACTTCTTCCAGAACCGTCTGCAGCAGGATTATTGGAGGGTTAAATTTGTCGTGTTCGAAGAGGTCCATCTACAACATACGCATCCTAGTCAACATTTGGCATAAGGAAAGGGAAAAATGGTCAAGACACACCTGGTTCAAGAAAACATTCGTATCGGGGAGCAAGAAATGACCATTTGGATAGGTTGGGTGATTCAAGGCTCCCGGATAGGGTAGACTACCCTCCGAAGAATCTCTGCATGAGCTACAGTTCTCTATTCCACAGCCAACATCATCTCGGAGATATCTCTCGCGCAGAACTGAAAAATAATCATCATAAATCGTAAGCGTTATCGAGTACGAGGGCCTGAGAGGGGTTCGAACCTTTTATAACTTTGCCTCGAGCGGTCTTTTTGAAGAATTTGCGTTGAGTCACAACAGCCTCGGTGCGAGAACGCTTTTGAATGAAGATGTCGTCGGTCATCGACGTCGTGGGCAGGGACCGTGTCCTCAGGCTCTGTATGGTCGAGTTTGCTCAACCGCGGTGAGGGACCGCAGCACTTCTCGATCGACGTCAGCAATCTCAAAGCTGCAAACGAACTGACTGCACACAATGTTCAGTACGCTCAGTATGCACCCAGCAAATGATCACAAATTCAGGGTAAAAAGAATAATAGAACAGCTAGCACACCGAGAGGGATTCGAACCCTCGCCTCGTGTGGTTAACGGATTCATTTACCCTATGGGATATACACAAGTATGATTCCACTTCAAGCTTCACAACCAGTGTGGACGAAGGACCTTTGCATGTATATTGCTCGAGTCGCCTGCAGCTGTCCACTCTCCGGAAGCCCTCCCTTCATATATCTCGAACGCAAACAAAATCATGGTGAAGTTACTGTAGCCTCACCACGTAGAACGTTCCATCCCACCGTGGAGGCGACTCCTCACCAAACCTGATGTCTCTGATGTTGTACAAGGGTTTTCTTTGCAGTCCCGACATACGGATATACGAACCCTTGCTTGCTGGAGCTGCGGCCTCTGATCGACGTCATGTTCAGGGTGCTTAGCCAACCATCGAAGAATAGACGAAATTATGGAGCTGAACAAACAAAACAACGCAGGTAAGTGCTTGTAATTACGTTCAAAATGATATCTTTCTGAAGAGGCTAGTGGTGCTCGTTGGGTGCTCGTGTCTTTGGTTGACATGAATAGGATCCGGGTCGACGATGTAAACACCAAATCCTATCAGATCCCGTCAAAGAAATGAATGGTGGAGTAGCTAGACGAATTGGCCAGCCTATTGTAGGTTGGTGCTTGTAGCCACGTTCAAGATGATCGACTTCTGACGAAACCCACACCAATGGTGTTTTATGTCCTTTTTTGACTAGAACAGGACCCGACTCGACGACGGACACGCCAGCCTCCGTCATCGATCGAATATCAATCTCAACATCGAAGTGCGTCGCTGTGTGGGGAGGACCCTTCGCTTCTTGCAATTCGGCTGCGCTCAAAGTGGAGCCACGAGCGAATAAGCGCCCACCATCACCGAGGGTCTTATTGCACGGTCCTGGCCTTAGAGCGCGTCCAAACTTCACTTCCAGGATTCTGCCGCTGTTGTAACCGCATCGTTCACCAGTCATCATACTCAGAGTGGGCTTTAAGCGCCACCTCACCGTACTACGGGAGCAAATCCACTTAAAGGATGTATTTTCCTCGCTCCGCCAGTGGATTTTATTCCTCGTCAGTCATGATGTCGACGAATTCGATGGCTCCACCCCATGCACCCCAAAACCAACGGCCGCGCTGATGACTGGCACCTCCCTGGAACCAAAGGTCTCCAAACTGACCTGTCGATGCCGATTGTTAGAATAAGTCCCTTCGCCAAAAAGAAGCAACAGGCGCTCCGCTCGAATGTATTTCTCCCAACAGGTTGGTCGGAGACTGTGACTGTTCTCGAGACTCGGATGATCAGATCACCGCATGTTTTATTCAATTTCCTTCATTCCGAAATTGATTTTCAAATAGATATCCTGGTAATATTTTTGAGGAATATCCAGGTGGTATAAAAGCCACCCCCCCTCTTCTCACTTCGTCAGTCGAATAACTCGCACTTGTTCAGCTTCTCCAGCTCTTCGCCGTCGAATCCTCGCTCTCATCTCTCTCACCGTCATCATGATCTCCAAGATTATCTTCGCCATCATCTCTTTCTTCGCCTTCTTCCAAATCGCTATTGCCGTCCCTACCCCCGGCGGCGGCGGCGGTAGCAGCAGCTCTACTAGCCAATGCAACACCGGCGAGGTCCAGTGCTGCAACAGTGTGCAGAGTGCTGATGACGACGGAAGCCAGGGCCTTACCGGTCTTCTTGGGATCCTCGGCCTTGGCGATATCACTGGTCAAGTTGGCTTGAACTGCAGCCCACTCAGCGTCATCGGCGTTGGTGGTAACTCTTGGTTAGTTCTTCCCATTGAACGTCTGGTTCAGATCAGCTGATATTGGCTCTCAGCTCTAGCCAACCCGTCTGCTGCGAGAACAATCAATTCAGTTTGTGGACCCTCTTCAACTTGTGTTCGTCGCTGACTTCTCTCCTCTAGATGGTCTCATCAATGTCGGGTGCACCCCCATCAACGTCAACGCCTAAACGTAGCGCCTCTTGTGCCCCCTTGGCTGCGCTTGGACCGGCTTGGCTTTTGCAGAACTTTATCGTTTCATGATCTTGTGTGTTGGGACAATTTCGTCTAGCCTTGTCTGTTCTTGTTCTGAGAAAATTGTGGCGAAAATAGTTAATTTGTAGTAGGAGATGTTCTTTTCATCCCTTCCAAAGCCATTGTGTCCGCCTTCTGCCTGATTGCTCTTCGTGCGCGTCTGACCTTTACGAAGCGGGGGTCCCTCATTCACGGAGTCGATATGATTCCAGCCTTCGAATCAACGAAAAGATTGTGCTACGAGTTCGCAAGTGTTAGGAGCGTCGCCTCGGACAGATATTGGAAGCGCGCACCATCTAAAAAGCTAATTAACACTGGGAGGGATTCGAACCTTCGACTCTTGGGACCGAGGGTACACCAATTGTGATTCCACTTCACCACCAGTGTCCCTCGAACACAAAAAACATGCTTACACCGGGAGGGATTCGAACCCCCGTCTCTGATCACGTTTGCTTAGAGCAAGACTGACAGTATGTTATCCACTTCACCACCAGTGTCCATCAAATTTCTACCAATGGCTGAAGCCTCCGATTTGAGGTGGGATTTGTCCAGGGGCTCAGGGGCTCAGGCCCATTCTTTCGGGAAAAGTTTGGGAAAAGTCGTCGAAATTACATTGGAAGGGATTCGAACCCTTGCGTCTTATTAATCTTATCAGCAATGATATCCTGCAATGAGGCAGCGGAAAAGTTGTCCGTCACGTCAAAAAAAATACCAGGCGTTGGTAATCTGTTTGTATCTGCCCTCGGAGCCAAACAACTTCGATTTCTGTTCGAACGTTGGCGGCTGGGACTTGGGACTGTCCATTCTGAACTCTGCATCCCACTCTGCCTCAATATCATTCTAAATCTAGGATTCTTCGACGTGAATCGCACCAGGCCAACCGTGTTATGCACAAGCATATAACTCTGCGAAGTACGACGTTGCCGATTCACTCCTTTTCTGCTCTCTCCATACCCATTTCCCTGCCCGCAATAGGAATATATTCAAACATATCTCAAGGCACTGCCGCATCGACCTTCGTACCTGTGGCGCGGTTCTGGGCTCACATACGCCTTATCTTTTCCGGGACGTGGCACTCCGGGTTGTAAACAGACCATCTCAACGACGGCTGCTCCGAGATAAAAGGAAATTAACTCTGTTCTAAGGTATGATGCGACATACTGTGAGGGATTCGAATCCTCTACTCTACTCCACGAATCATATATCAGGCAAATGTGATCGCACTTCGAAGCCTGCGCCATACCCAAAAACGAAGTCGATATGGACGGATGAACGCCGGGAAGGATTCGAACCTTCGACTCTTGGCAGGACCGCAGGTCTACTGCTCATTTGTGATTCCACTTCACCACCAGCGTCCACTGACGACAAAAGCCATGCCCTACGACAATGGAAGAGTTTTGGCCCCCAAATCTGTTTCTGTCGATCTGAGATAAGAGTATTAGTATGTTGTCCACGTCGTCACATTACGGCTGAGGAGCGTATCCCCAATCACGGGAATAATTCGACCTGAAAGTCCAGGAAAAGGAAGCGAGGCAGTCTTCTACAGTATGAGGTCGCAAGAGTGTTAGCACCAGTGTTGCTTGAAGGGGCGCGCTATTGAATAAATACAACGAAACAGCATGAACACTGGGAAGGATTCGAACCTCCGACTGTTGGTTGTACACTGGCATGCAAGCGCACATTCCGGCTAATTGTAGATACATCTCGCCTCCATCGTACGCGTTCGACACAAAAAAGTATATTCACACTAGGAGGGATTCGAACCCCCGTCTCTGATCATGTTCGCTCAGAAGTTACACTTGATAGCAAGACTGACAGTGATTACAACATCAGAAAGAAATGCGCCATTAACCGCGACGAACCCGCTGAGAACCACGGGAAGTGCTGCAGTATTTCAAAGTTTCCATTCTGGTTTCGCAAGTGGGACTCAACACACCTCAGTTCGAAGAACACGTCATACCTAAAAAGGTGGATCATCTCAACGCAATGCGAACGCTGGGAAGGATTCGAACCTTCGCCAATTAATTGTGATGCCACTTCACCACCAGCGTCCACCAGAATTCGGTTCGAAGCCCGCATCATCTAAAAAGAGCCAACAACTTAAGACGAGATGAACACTGGGAAGGATTCGAACCCTCGACTTTGCATTCGAGAGTACACTCTCGCATGGATTGTGATTCCACTTCACCACCAGTGTCCCCTGGACACATGCTCACACTGGGAGGGATTCGAACCCCCGTCTATGATCATGTTTGCGTGAAAGTTAGATTCGAATCCACCAATAAGTATGGTAAAGCCTCCTATGAAATGGGATGGATTTGTCCAGGGGCTCAGGGACTACACCTTTCTTTCGGAAAAAGTCAAGAAAATTGAGGACAGTGAGCTGAGTACACTGAAGGGGATTCGAACCCTTGCCTCTTATCAGCAATGAGGTCCAAGACGCCATGATTGTAAGTGTGATTCCACTTCACCATCAGTGTAATATAAAATGGGTGCACAGAAGTGCTTGGTTATCCAGTCACAACCCTCGATGCAAGCAACACTAAAATTTTAATTGGAATCACATGCACGAACATCGAACTTGAAGTAAATCGGACTCTTGCTTTGCGAACAGTTTCTCCAAAATATACAGCATCCACGGGAGGGGATCCGAACGCCCGATTCCTCAGAATTGTCCAAGTTGTGATCCCACTTCACCACCCTTGCATCCATGGTCTCGTCCAGGGTTCGTCAAGGAAGCAGCCCCGGTTACTTGTTAATGCTCGGGAAGATTCGAACCCCTGCTTTCAATCAGGTTGACCGTCCCGCTGTTCCTGGCTAGCACGGCCACAAGACCTTGTCTTGGATGATCAGATACCCAAGATCTAACCGCGATGATGCCAAGCCGAGATTGAGAGCAGCATGTTCTTGGGGTCCGTCCCGGCCCGGCCGGGCCACCTTCATATCCGTTCTAGACCCCGCCGCTCGCGACTTGCGATGAACTTCAAATTCAAAGCCTTGGACACGCCCATCGCGCGTTGGCATCAACTACACGAAAACCCGAGACCGTGCTCGTGCATGATGCTTTTGTTCGTTGATCTCCATTATTCAGGTTTCCATTTCACTCCATCGCAAACGCATCTGTTGTCTAACTTGGGGGCCTGCCTTCGCCTGCTACTTCCTTCAACAGCTGAAAGATCTTGACAGAAGGTCCGGTACAACTGTCACCGGTCGGTCACCGGTCACCATTCGAGAACCCGCACAAGAACGGATTCCTTATGTCTCTCTAGCCCGGCGCCAACTCTGGTATGCTGGATTTTGTGAAACCGACTGTGCTTATCGATGTCGTATGTACTTCAGCCTCAGAGAGGGTTATCGCATGACGCAAATGTGAACAGCTGCAGTCGGGGCTCGCGGTCGTTCTGGTATTGCTTCTGGCATTACACCACCTATGCCGTTGTCTTCAGCCATGATAACCACGGAGATTCCACGGATGAGGTCTCCATCATCTCACCGAAGCCAACTTGGGGTCAAACTGCCGATTAAGACGCTAATGAAAAGTTCAAGCAGCTCTCGGAACCCTTACACAGGCTGTGCACACGTCCTTCATTTCACAAAGTCTTTGGACCGAGAGTCCCATGGTCAAAGACCTCAGGGTCTTGAGCTCGTAAACATTACACCACCGAGTTACATGATAAAGCCGCCGGTCGATGGTGCACTGTATTCCATAGCAAAGTCTCGAGAAATGGCAGAAACGATTTACGCAAATGCTACTAGTATGGACGAGAGCAGATATTCGTCTTTCGCTTAGGCCGACACTAACGGCTAAGGCATTGAGTCGTGCTCTGATGCCACAATTTTGGGTTCAACTCACCATTCAATACGCAAAAACTTGTCATTTTACCGACCTTTCACCATTGAAAAATGAAAATTAGCTAAACAAATTCGTGATGCGAGGGAAGGGATTCGAACCCTTGTCACTCTCAGCCCGGAAATAACCTTCCGAAGAAGATATCCGTGGCGTTAACTGAGTGTGCTTTCCACTACACCACCGTCGCATTGTCAGTGTCCAATCCGAGATTTCAGAAAATCCTTTCGTTTGTGGCTGTCAGGGATTCGAACCCGTACTTCAAACAAACACTATTTTGTTCAAGCCCGCTACGGCTATGTACGCTGTGAGAAAGACCTAGGTGCAAAATTGGCGCTCGTGGCCATACGTCATCGGATCCGACTTCGATTATCTAACCGAGGCCAAGTTGCGAGAGCCGATCAGGACGTAGGCAGTTCACTTTCGAAGTATTGCAAGCACAACGTTGCCGCGAAGTTCTCACCTACCCTTGCACAGGTTGTGCATGCTTGCATATCCGAATGCCTACGAACCCTCGGTCCGACGGTACGAAGCCGTTGAATGGGCAAACCCGCTTCGAATGTGTGTTGTTTTTTGTTAAAGTTCAGTTTCAGAGTGATTTGGCGACCATTATAGGCTCTAACAGATCGCTTTCTGCCGGCATCACCGCAGCGCTAATAACATTCCCGTGGACTTCACACTGCCAGTGCCATGTGTTCGATTCGAAGGCTCAGCCACACCAGTTCTGGAATGACATACCATACGTCCGAGTGCCTATCCTGAAGTAGTTCAAGGGCACCAGGCTAGGTCATTGCCTCGGTTCCTGACTTCGGTTATAAGTACTCCTCACGAGAGTCGGAAAGCCAACCATATGTCGGCGGCTACTTCAAGTCCTTATCCCGCAGCTGGACTGTCGTTGGATAACACATTGGGTGCTGCATTCGTCGGTGTGATCTTCGCTTCCATGTAGAGTCCTATCACCTGCGTATGTCCTCCTAGATCTAACACGTGTCGTGCGTCCAGCTTGTTTGGGGTCACGAACTTGCAGGTCTTCATCTATTTCCATCAATATCCCAAGGATTCGCGATTTCAAAAGGCCTCGGTGAGTCAAAATTTCATTTAAAGTATCGATAATTGGAGACGAGACTAGTTTAGGTTGCTACCCTTTGGTATGCGCGCCTTTTCTTTGGGTCGTGTGGTGGGAACACTCACAGAGTCTTAGGGTGTTAGACGCTGCGCATCTCGCACTCATCGTTCATGGAGTTTACCATTACGCCGTCGCAGGATTTGGGGACTTCTCTGGGCTTGATAATGCCGTCTGGTGCGTAACTCCCAGCCCGTTGTTAACCCGCTCCCGTTGAAGTCGCAATTTTTATTATACATATAGGTCTCTCAAGGTAAAAGTCTTTAAATATAGTCATACCCTCCGGCTACTGACCTATACACGGAATTCTTTCGTCCTAGGTCCAGTCCCCAGTCACCGTAAGCTTTCGGACACTATTTTTGTATTCTAATTTAAGACGTGTCTAGGTACTCACAATCGTGATGGTCCAATGGTTAGTCGTTATTCTTCGGGGATATGATCATCCCGATTTACTCTTCACCTTAAAGTCTATACGTCCATCGTATCTGGATATGTAAGTCCGTCTTCGGCTTGCTCACGTCTTGCGGTAACCCAATCGATAGTGGGCCAAGACGCGCACAGATGGCTATCATATCTTGCAGTAAGTCAGTCAAATCTCTCAGTGTGCGTCGTGCTAAATAATACATATGACAGGCTTTTATCGTCGTTTGTGGTTCTAGTGAGTTCTCATTTCCTCTGGCCATAGCATCGTCTCAAAGACCACCACGTGCCAGGTGTCGGAGTCGGTAAGCACCAATACCCTTCACATCACAGGATCGCTCACTCATCTGTCTGCCAGCCCTCGCATACGAATCGTGAGTGCTTGGATCATTATCCTAACGTCCGGATTCTCAATCATCCTATGAAGTATGATACTTCAACGGTTTTCCCAGCTTGAGAGTATGGGGGTACGTCTCAACTTCATACGGCATTGTGAGCCTGCTGAAATCTGACTCTTCTGGCGTTCGTTAGTGGGCGATCATTGCCGGCTTCGCTATCGCAACGTTTATCGACTTCATAATCTCAGCCATCGTTTGCTTCTACCTACAACGGGGTCGATCTGGGTTTTCCGAGTGAGTGATTCCGTCTTCTTTTTTACGCCACGGCATTTTCTGACCCGACCTCCACTATCATCTCCGGTTTCTTACACAAAAATAGAACAGATTCGAAAATAGTCATCCTTATGCGATACATAGCGGCCTCAGGCTTGGCGACGAGGTACGTTCAGTACATTAGGAGTTAGAGACAGGGAACTGATGATCTCATTGCAGTTTGTGCTCGATGGGAGGCTTGATTGCTGTTAGTCGCATTTATCTCCCAGTCCAACCCAATGCTAACACTTTTTTAGTTCGTTCTTTCCCCGCGTACATTCTTATTCTTTGGGCTGGAGTTCCTTGTTGAGAAGCGTAAGTCTCCTCTCACGCATTGCAGCGTGACTTCTAGACTAACTTCAACGAAGTCTACGTCAACAGTTTCCTCGCAATGTGCGTTAGTTTCCTGACTAGTAATCATTTCGATCTCATTGACCTGCTTATAGGCTCAACGCCAGAAACAGCATACGTAACACAAGACTATCTATCAGCGACATCATCGACATAGAGGCGGCACTTGCCTCTCGTCGTATCACAATACCATCAGATGTACTTCAGGCGGCTCTCAAAGACTTAAACAAAGTAAGGACTCGACTCCTGAAATGGAAATGCTTTTCGCTGACGCAGCAACACCAGAACGTACAGGGGGACATTATCTCGACTTCTCCAATCAATGCAAATACTAGGCCATCCTTTCCCCAAATACCCTCACGATCCACTGCGAAACACCTCAGTCTACCCGTAATGAGTTCCAATGTCCCCTTCAGTAGCTCGCCCACATGTTCTCGGCTGTGATATGATACCCCATTGTGCGGGACACAGACAATAGGTTTGCTGGAGATGGACCATCTCATACTGTATCGATAGCCCTTACTTATGATATCCTTTGGGACTTGTTCTCGGGACAGTACTTAATGACAATTTGACGCCGTAGTTTATTCATCCACACTAATTATATGTATTGTATTGTAGTTGTATTTTTAATTACTGTACTGTAGACGTTTAGTGTAATGCATTCAGGCACACCTTAGATTCGCCTGGGAAACGATTCTGGCCGAACTTGATGAGGAGCATGACGGTTGGGAAGGCTGGGACGCTTTTGCTTTCTCTCGTCGAACCACCAAAGAATATCGGCCAGCCCAGATCCATATTGGTTCATCGGTACGGTGCATAATCTTCGCTGTAGGATGGAGATGAGTGTTGTGGTTTGTCCTTCTCGTTATGAGCGCCTCCTTCCACGACGAGCGCTTGATATGAGTTAGTATGTATTTCGTGGGATAATCAATCCATTTTACCGAGACTTCTCGATGACCTTGACCAGGACAATCTAACGAATACGCTAGACCTTGAGGCGACAACATTCACATGCTCAAGAACTCGACAATCTTATCGGATAAGTAATTCGCTTGTATCAAGGCACGCGTTTCAAGTTCAACCACTGCTGGTCCCGTAAACTCCTCCTCAACCGCTCGCTACATAGTCGAATTCAGAGTCTCATTGTACGGTAAATCACGAGCTCAAAGGGGCTATGTTATCTGTTATCAAGACCCTTCAAGACCCCAAAACCCTAACTGATAGCTCCATTCAAGGTATGAATCAGATTTGCTTCCACCTTACATTCCCAGCAATCTAACAACTCAACAAAACTCTTATCTCAATGGACGCACATGCGTGCTTCTAGCACGCGGTCCTCCTTTCCGTATACGCCTTCCCCAATCCGGTCAACAAGACCGCTCAAAAACGAAGATCATTTGATCCAGGCCCGAAGTTCATGATCAATTAATCATGACAACTTACGACTGTGGTACGACGCATGCGCCTGCTCATTTGGCGCTTATAGGCCGGGTATGTATCCTTGACCAGTATCCACCTGGTCGGTACAGTATTGTTGCGGTTGGTGTTCCAGTCACCAAGACATACCCGAACGGGTACATCGAGCTCATTGCCCGAGATCTTCCGCCACAGCGTTCGCGTCATTTCCGTCATCGGAGTGGCTTGTTGGCTGACAGCGATCGACTTTCGCTCATCTTTCCTTTTTTCCGTGCAGGACCCCCACCCTCCTCTTTTCCTTTGTTCCCTTCAAGTTCGAAACACCTTCGCACCTCCCCAATTGCTGAAGAATCATAGACGCCATGTCACCACACAACGCCCTCGAAGCAATTCGACAATCTGGAATTGTAATAGCCTCCGATACAGCAGAATATAAACGTGAGTTGCAAATATCACCTTGATAACGTCCCCGCCCAAGTTACCGTATCTTGACTTGACCAGGTATCGCCAAATTTCATCCAATAGACGCCACTTCCAACCCTTCTCTCGTACTCGCCGCCCTCTCCAAACGCGAATATGCCCACTTCCTCGACAACGCCGTCACTTATGCTTGCAAGTCCTTACCGAACGGGACGACAGAAGAGCAGACCTCGTTGGCCTTAGATTATCTAGTACGCCCCCCTCGCTCTAATGCGTTGTCCATTCTTTGACCCTGCTCAGCTCGTCCAAATTGGCATCCAAATCCTCAACATCATCCCAGGACGCGTTTCCATCTCTGTCGATCCACGATTGGCTCACAATTATGACGCAATACTCGCAAAGGTGAGCTCATAATTCTTTGCTGCCCGATCGCCATCATCCGATATGCTCCAACCCGAATTGTCCTTTGGTCTGACAATTTCGTTGACTCACCCACTTCCCAAAGGCTCATTCCCTCATATCCTTATTCGAAAAATTCGATATCTCCCGTCATCGAATCCTCATAAAAATCCCCGCAACCTATCCTGGCATCCTCGCAGCCCGCACTCTAGAATCCACCGCAGAAATCAATGGTGGTCCCATCCATACAAACATCACTCTGATTTTTGGCCTCGTCCAAGCTCTCGCATGCGCCCAGGCAGGAGTTTCCGTCCTTTCCCCATTCATAGGCCGAGTTCGTGACTGGTGGGTAGCTCAGGAAGCCCACTTAAACGTAAACGGAACCAACACCTCAGCCGTCCCTACTTCTCAACTTCCCCTCGCACAACACCCTGGAATCCTCCTAGTCCGACAAATCCGTCAAGCCTACAAAGCCTACAACCACCAGAGTCAGGTTATGGCCGCAGGCTTTCGTACAGTCGACGAAATCATCGAACTATCGAAAGCGGGTCCCCAATTCGGTCCTGATTTGGTGACGCTTCCACCAGAATTACTGGATGGGCTAAAAGCAAGAAAACCAGCTGCTTCGTCGAGCGGTCCAGATATCGTCGTGACTGAATTGGGTTCCGTATCAGGAGTGGTGGATTCGGCCTCAAATCCGGAACCATTGTACGTCTCGAATAATCCAGCGTACAATGGAGAAGCCAAGTTCAAGGAGGACCTAATGAAGGAGAGGATCGCTTTGGATAAAGTACCTGAGGGGTTGAATAAGTTTGCAGTAGACGCGACGACACTAGAAAGCTTGGTTAAGCTCCGTTTATCGGAGAAGAAGTGGAGGGCTGGGCTTTGGATGATGTGGTCATCGGTTATGGGAGTGGTGATCTTTGGGTTGACTATGTGGCATTATCTTGGACCATTCGACCCCGCAGAGGAGTACACACCCTTTGCCAGAACATAGATAATAGGGATGTCCGCTTATTTTTATCGCGTATATTTGCTATGAATCCATAGAGGCGACCTAGTTGTCGCGATACGTCTATACTTGGTGGCCTTGAGTGTCTTGAGATTTGCAGTCCCAGATCTTGATCGAAGATTCGCTACAGACAGGTTGAGGCATCCGTTTTGGTCTCGAGATCCTATTTGGCTCCTCATCGTCACTTTCTTCTGAGCTGGTATCGTCGCTTTGTGCTGTATCCTCAAAATGCCGCGACCCTGATGCTGACAACAACCAGGGTGATAACGGGTGGAACGAGACAGAACCGACGGCATCTTGGGGGATGTACAGTCAATTAAACAATGGACGAAGAAGGCACTCCATACCCTCATGTGCTTTGAACTCCCACACGGATGCGTGTTCTACAGGATTTCCAATCCAATTGTCCGCGCCACCATCTCCCATCTCGCCTAAACCAAGTGACTCAAACGTATCAAGTTTGAAGAACGAGATTAGCCCATCCTGTACCAACTCTCAGTCCTTGATAGACGTGTAATTCAAGCTCACACATACCTGATCCCCAACACCCAGATGTCGGCCGCTGATATCAACATCGAACTTGATCTTTTGATTTGTTGGATAATGTGTTCGAGAGCGTTGATAAATCTGAAATGGCACGCCCATTTGATTCCGAAGATCCCATGCGTAAATTTCTGTGCGCCGACGATAAGAGGCGTATAGTATATGCGGTTGGGTAGGATTGAATTGCAACTGTCGTGTTTTTGAATGGTGAATATAATATCGATATAATCCGCTTCTGAAAGGGCATACCTGAGTAACACCGGCTTGTGGTCCTGAATTCAGGTGCATGACCGGTATGGGACCTTGGCTTTCACTGAAGAGTGCGATTCCCGAGGTAGGCGTTAGACTACCTGCCGCAAAGACGTCGGAAGTGTAAGACGGGCTGAACGCCAGCGATGATATGATCCCTAAAAAGGTGCATTAGATATGGAACACCAAAAGAAATAAGAGGTGTACCTTTAAGCCCATCTTTACTTTTCTTATTCGGAATCGTAGGGAGTCGAATGCCTGCACCCGGATAGCCGAGATCAAAGACTTCAATGGCGTCTTCAAAGCCACAATACAACCTAGATAGAAACGCGCATATATGCACCTGGACGATTTACGAAGAGTTACTGGTCCTACTTTTGAGCTGTTACGTTAAATGCGAGACTATGCGGGGCGATCTGCCGTTCTCGATGATCGACGATTGGGTAAGATGCGCGCAACTACTGATAATATGAGTATATGCGCGCATATACGGGATCGAATACATACTCTGCCATCACTAGCATCAAGAAGCTTCACCGGAGACTCACGAACCGAAGCGACAAAGCAGAATGATGAGGGATCGTTCAGCGATGCCGTTGGGTACCAGAGATATTCTAAGATCGGGGAAGCTTGCTTGATTACCGTACTTTTGACAGGGTTCTCGACTGATATTATGGAATCGTTTGTGAATTCGATACTTCATGACATGGATTACGCACCGGAAGTATCCTTCAATTGCTCCAAAACCTCACTAGGACTGAGGGATGTGAGTACCGAAGCTGAACGAAGGAAAAATACCATACGTATGGAAGACCTCGAAGCTGCGGTTTTCTGTGTGCATGAGAAAAGCCGTACCATCTGGACACCTAGAAGTGAATGAATAGGACTTCTACGACAGAGCGCCACTGAGAAAATTAGACGTGCCATTTGGCAGACCTGGGAAAGTCGTTCGGCCATTCCGAGTCGACTGTCATTCCAAGTCTTTTACCTAGTTGTGGGGTACTCAGTACGTCGTATTCTGGAGGCGACCATACAGCCTCAACAGATACTCCTGTTGATTCAGAGAGCATGGTGGGATGGAGAGAGAGGTGAGGTTAAACAAGGCACAACAATTCTTCATGAAAAGCAATGACAGCAAATGCATTAGTCGACGATCATAATGTAACAGTCCATCTAGCAGAATTATGTAAAGAAAGAGCGACTCAAGAGTAGATAGATAGAAGAAAAAGCACCCAATTCAACCAAAAACCCGAATGTTCAACCGTCTGCAACAACAACATCTGGAGTCAAGAAGTCCTTCAAGCTTGCTCGCTTGCCGAGCCATCGGCCGTGTTCTTCTGCGTCCTCCGCCTCCTGTTTTATGATTTTAACCCAGTTGAAGCATTTTAGACAGTCCACAGCTTTGTGTGTTTCGCATTCATAGGCCGATTCAGTGCTAAGGGCCGCCACAGCACCATGAGCATATGCATTGATTGGTTGACGAACCTAGGGGTAGCAAAGATATTAGGGAATTGACGGGGCCATGTAGTCCCTGCTCACCTCAACCTCGTGTTCAAAAAGCTCCTCAACGTCCCCAAGTTCCTTCTCTATACGGACATTGTTGTCCATCCGGTGATCACAGCAACATCTTGTGCAAAGCTCGTCCCCATGGTCGAGGCAAAAAGTAAAACCGTTGACGAAGATGTTTTTGTTGTCGAGGGCCATTTTTTGAATAAATTAGGGTGTGGCTGGAAGAAAGGCCAAAAAACTCGCGAGAAAGGGAGTTCAGGCTTAGGAAATGAGCGACAGCGATTGGAAAGGTGGGGAAAGGTCTTTAGGTGGCGATGGCGGATCAGGCGTCTCAGCCTGCAGAATTAAGGCACAGCCACGTGATATGATGCTTCTCTTTTTGTATTTGACGCGTAGGTATTCAGGTCCACGACGTCGATGCAATTGCTGAATGCAAAGGGTACTTGATGGTGCAAAATTCACACAAAGTATGACTCTCAGCCCTATCACTTACAGTCGATTGTTGGAGAGAGTGCCCTCAGGGGAATGGTATCTTGGGAGCTCCAGAGCGCGAAGCATCGGATAGATCCTTTGAATTCTCGATTTCGAAGGCTAGGGTAGATCGATGAGGGTTGGAAAGTCAACCTGGCTGGTAAATTGAGAATCCTTTGAATGAAATCTGATAGACCCTAACCAGTCACTGACCAACTCAACCAGACCTGCCCTGAACAGATCACGTG
The DNA here is from genome assembly GCA_004369065.1 of Pluteus cervinus. Taxonomy (NCBI): domain Eukaryota; kingdom Fungi; phylum Basidiomycota; class Agaricomycetes; order Agaricales; family Pluteaceae; genus Pluteus; species Pluteus cervinus. The sequence continues at coordinate 191,650 of ML208279.1, read as the reverse complement.
CAGATCAATTATGGGAAAACGCGTCAGCGCGTTCACAGTCAACGTGCCTGTTTAGCGCCCACTACAGCTCTTCTCGGTTCCGATACCTGCGCCTCACACCCACGATGGATGACGATATTGCGAGGTGAGCACATTATTGTGAATCCAGGTGCTGCCGCGTTCAACCATGTCCTAGAGCAATTGCCTTGAGCCTCCAAGAGGCCAAGAAACAAAAGCAGCCGGCGGTCATCGATCTCACAAGCGACGATGATGAAGAACCAGTAGCGATCGACCCCGATGCACAATTCACAGCAGACTTACAACGCGCAATTGAAGCCTCACAAGCAGAACCCCAAACCCGACCAACCAACCTAAACCTCAAGAGGGTGGCAACCACGTCTCCTGAACCGTCTTCGAATGGGTCGCTAGCATCGACATTCCTTTCTGAGCGCGCGCAGATGGAAAAGGAGAGGAGGGAACGACAGAAGAGGTTACGGAGAGAGGCTGGTTTGGAAGTGCAGGACGATGACGATGGTCGACCTGCCAAGAGGCAACACCTTTCTTCTTCTTCTAGATTGCGTTATGGTGACAGTGGATCCAGTTCTCCTCCTTCATCACCGCCGCCTGAAGCAATGCGGAACACCAAGAATATAGCACCAAAGGTCGAAACCATCAACCAGGTGTTCTGGGAAGGGGAGCTGCGACAAACTGCAACACGGCATGCTGAACCAAGAAAGGATGGCCGGCCGACATTCAGGTTGACAGAAGTACTTGGACCAGTGGGTTATATGCACCTCTTTACATGCTTATCGTAAAGCTCATTCACTGTGTGTAGAAATCAGATATCGCATTTGCCATCATATCCTCGTTCGCAAGTGATGTGCCCTGGATGTATCAGTTCTTTGATCCTTCAACGCCTGTCATCCTGGTGGGACAGCCTGATGTAACTGGACAGCCGGACTTGAAGATCATCTTGCCCAATTGGATCAAGACGACGCCTAAGTTGCGGGCCGGTCATGGATGTATGCATATGAAGGTGTGTTAAGATCTGGCCATTCGCTCATTTTGACTTATTTATCCTGCAGTTCATGTTGGTGGGTCTGTGAAGCGAGCTCACACAAGTTTTTTTGGCTTATCTCTCGAGAAGCTCTTCCACAAAAATGGCAGGTTGCGTGTCGTGGTCTCAACAGCCAATCTGATTGCTTACGATTGGCGTGATATGGAAAATGTGACGTATCCACTATCCAATCTAGATATTTTGATATCTAATTTCCTCCGCAGTCCGTTTGGCTTCAGGATATACCACTTCGGGAGAACCCAATACCCCATGACAAAAAGGCAACGGAGGATTTCGCCGCCGTCCTTCAATACACTCTGCAGTCCATTCATGTTGTTCCGGCCTTAAAAGCCATGCTCATGGAACGTCCAAACATTCCTATCAGCAAGATTGAAGACCTACGCATGCGTTGGGACTGGTCTAAAGTGAAGGTTCACCTTATACCTTCTATTGCGGGGAAGCACGAGGGATGGCCCGGGGTGATAAGGTAAGGGGCTTGGATATCGTTTGAGGAAGAGCTTAACCATCCCATATAGAACAGGACACCCGCGACTCATGAAAGCCGTTCGGAGCATTGGAATGCGAACTGGAAAGACGCCCAGCGCAAAGCCATTGATCTTAGAGTGTCAGGTAACTGAAACACATCCCTTTCCTCAGGCTTCATTGATAGCGGTGTGTTAGGGCTCAAGTCTTGGCGCTTATACCACACAATGGATGAACGAGTTTCACTGGTCCGCTCGAGGAGAGTCTGCGGAGGATTGGCTTAAGCATTCAAAGAAGAGACGCGAAAGTCAACCTTACCCACCGTGTAAGATTCTGTTCCCGACGTTGGCGACTGTTCAAGAGAGCGGAAACGGCGAAGTTGTCAGTACTTTGGACGTTTTCTTACTGCAGTTGGCTGATATCCACGAACTTAGGGTGGTGGGACACTATTTTGTCGCCGGAGGCAATGGTCAGCGAAGAATTATCCAAAAGACCGGTTTTATAATACGAAGAGTAAAGCCGGTGCTGTCTTGATGCATTCTAAGGTGAGAAACAACCATTGGTCATAATATCATCTACCAACCCATGTTGTTTCCGTTCTAGATGATCTTGGCTACTATCAAACAGACGCCGGCAGGAGCGAAGAAGGGACGGGAATCTGACACCGAATCTGACACCGACGATGAAATCCAAGAAGTGCAGCCTGCTCTCGGATGGTTGTACATTGGTTCACACAATTTTACGCCCTCAGCTTGGGGTACATTGAGCGGCTCGGACTTTAACCCAATCTTGAATGTATGTCATCTCACCACCTCATGCTAGATGAAGGCTGATGGACATGTGGGGATAGGTAACGAATTATGAGCTTGGAGTTATGTTCCCGTTGAAGAGTGAGCAGGAGCTCAATACTTTACCGTGTTGGGAGCGCCCGGCAAAGAAGTATGTGCTGGGCAAAGATGAACCTTGGGTACGTGTGTATTTTTAACTTTCCTCAAACTGCTTTTGACTTGCTCCACAGATACAGGACGAATCTGCTTTCATCCAAGCGCAGAATTCGTAATCACGATAGACTTGAGATCCCTCAAACCATCTTTAGAGCGGTACGAGAATTTGTATCACTAGAACATCTAATCCATTTTTTGGTTATCGTTTCCCAACATGCTAATTTGATACAGTTGGTGCCTGGAAGCGATTCGGTACTTCGTGAAGACCGACCTAAAATGCCACCGAGGACGTGACAATCAATGATCATGAAGCTGTAGTTGTGCGCGCGGTAGTGATCATTTCGAAGAAGGGGATGTCGGACGAAGTCCCATTGGCATACATCCTCGGGCGGCAGGCGAAAAAACGCCAGGGGTATGTTTCACCGACTGTGGCCGATCGCAGTTCATAAATGATGATCGCCATGGGCGTCGACGTGGGCGTTGAACGAAATTCAAAAAGACTTGTTACTAACCTAGTCTGACAAGCAAATTTTGTTCTGTGGTCCTTTCTGTGGCGCAGTTACGCTATTCAGGCGCGCCTTGGGACTTGAAGGTTGCAGTGGCGACCAGCTTCCCTTGAGTGTTGTCTGCCCGAACGTGCTGGAGGTAAGTGTATTTTTTTTTGTCCCCAGTTTAGCGATTTGACACCTTTTTTTGACAGGTGTAACTCTAACAAGAACGGGGATAGGAGTTACATAACGGTAGAATTTCGACGCCCTGAACGAAGCTGGAAACTACAGTAACTCTCTGATCTCCGGTCGACGTCTGTTCTTCAACCTGGGCCAGTCTACCCGCGGCAAACGATTGATTCTCGGCGATTAGTCTGCCCAAATAGGACATTGCATCTGGAGAGCACATACAGTAAGCTAACTGTGACTCGCGCACACTTTGTGAGTAAACACATACCTCTCGCGTCGCGGTCATATGCGCTGATCGTGAAGTTACTTTAAGTTTTACGACCGTTGATCGGTTCTCGTACACAAGGTCCAAGACACGCGTTTGGTCGGATTCGAAGGTCTGGCTCGGTGCTTTTGCCTCGCTAATAATACGCGTTACACAGTAAGAGTTTTGCTGAGTAAAGTACTGGTGAATTGTCAGCTAACCCATCCAAGAACAGGAAAGCAGGAAGCGTAACCCCGGTATGTCAGGAAATGACACTGTCCGAAACGAGTTTTCGACTCGGTGACTCGGTGACCCCAGGTTCAGCACGCTGACTCAGGGAAGCCAAAGGAGTATCACTCCGCGAGCTGCTGGGAGTCGCTTGACAATGTCGACAATGACACAACAAAAGCAAGAAATCGAACAACGTAACTTTAGAATGACGGTACGGTGTTTGCTGTATACTGGCATGCATCATCCATGACAATGTGGCATTCGGTTGGAGAAGGGTCCACCGCCGTTCTTAGGTTGCTATCGTAACCCTAGAGGCCAGATACAGCATAGCGCGTGTATGGGATATGGGTCAACTTTCTCCAATATAACGTGTAAGCTATAGCTTTTTGATTATTGAACACATGCCGAGGCTGATTGCGATAACGCATTGTCTGACGTGCAGGCTTCGACGTGTACCGTAATTGGTGCTTGGCGATCCTGGTCGTGGAAGTTGATCATCCATACTCGGACCAGTGGGGATAGAGATGCCGCCGGCGAATAGCAAGTCAGTCTTACGACGTTGGGGTGCGACAATTGTGTCATTTGACGGGATCAACTCACGGATTCAGGGTTTTCTCAAGTCGCTCCTCGATAAGCAAATCGAGGTAGTCCGGACCTCACAGGCGAAGGAAAGTCTTGATCTGTGCTAGTAGGGTCATCGACAAACACCACGTTTGCCAGTATGTCACCTATTCGTTATCTTCTTGTCACTGTATTTTCTTTGATGCAGATAAACAATACTGGACTATCCGATCTCATTGAATTGGGCTCACCGGTACGGTCTACTGCGGGTTGTGTCATGTCGCGCTTCTTGGCCCCGTTCCAGACGTTGAGTTGATGATGTTTTGTCATCCTTGTCTATCCTGCGGTATCAATAACGATGTGTTACAGGGAAAACTTCCTGCGACTTCTCGACTGGGAACAATGGACGATGGTGTTATGGCGTTTTCTGCGTTATGTTTGAACCTTATCACCGCTCTCGACCAACTTTCCTGATGAATAGGCGCATAATTGCCGAACCGAACACCGTTATTATCGAATCGTGTGCGTTGATTGTTGGAGGCATGACCCGCATTGGGGAGCTATTCAAACAGCAGCGCCTACAGTTACTCGCGTGGCATAATCATCTGACACCTAACGCCGGCCGCATTGCACCTCCCCACTAACGGGCTTGTCCACTCCAGCACAATTCCAACAAGTGTAGGAAAGGCTGTTCGTAGTCTCCTCATCCCGTCCAACATTCTAGATCGGGAATGATTACAGGCTGTAGACCGAGGAATGGATACTTCCACATACACAGACTATGTGACAAGGGATGATGTGAAGCTGTGCGCGTTTGGGCATCGATGGGCACGTTTGGTGAGTTGCTAAATAAGTCGTTGGGGTTCCCGTCCCCAGCGATGCTTGATGATGGGCATCTTCCGCTGCAGGCAGTGATGTCACGAAACAAAAATAATCTGGGGCCGCCTCTGATTTTGACTTTCTAAATCCAGCATCCCGAGCAGTGCCTCTTTCAACCGGAAATGGGACGTCATTGCATTTAGTTCCCGAGTCTAGGCCGTGGATCCATGCTGCGTGGGGGATACCGTATTCCGTTTGATGGCACTTGCCACGTAGTCCACGATTCAATTGAGGTTTGGTACATTGTCTCTAGTGCACTAGTGACCTGATAGATTCGAACTTGAGCAAGGAGAGGAACCCAAGTAAAGTGTCCATGGTTTCCGGACATCGTGAAAGGCGTAACCAAGCGTGCCTGGGGTGGGGAAAGGATGTCATTTAATGTTCAGAATCACGACGTAATCACGTTTACTGTGCTGCGGGCACGGAAGATGTCATGGTCAGGGACAGAGGTGATGTAGAAATGTCGTCGCCACTCAGTACTCATGCTGTGGGGTTCTGGCAGGAGCTTGAATGGTAGCAGTTCTCGAGACTTGCGCCAGTCAAATGGTCTTTTGGGGTGAGGTTACGGTACTATCAGTCGCATACTAGTAGCGATTTGGCGAACTTGCAAAGGTAAGTTATGACGCGGACGACTTGTCGATGCGGCTGTAAGGTGTCCGATGTCGGACCGTATTCAATTCAGCTTACGGGCTTGAAGGAGACGAAAATCTCATGCTGTTCGAATTTGGTGTCCAAGTCCCGGTTTGTTTCCTTCATATCGGGCTCCAGAATGGCGTGCCTTCAAATTCCTTGACATTCCGTATTTTCTCGAAAAATTGTTCCGTGCTGTAGCTTTATTTGATGCGTATCCTACCTTAGTGCAGTGGGGTTGGTCACAAGGGTAGACAATTCCAGTGAAGTATGTCATCGGATGAGAACGGGTGGAGAAAAGTAGAGTGTTGTTCAGAATTGACGATTGTTCCGTTTACTTCCCAGATGAGATGTTTGTCAACCTCGGAACTGCTCCAATGGACCAACCCCGTCAGGTATAATTCTATCCTTATGGAGTGTATGTTGTACGTACTCTTGTGAGTTACGGATGTGGCGCAACCGACATAACGATTGAGCTTCGCAAACGGGGATACTTACGGTGACGACGCGAGATCTGCAACCCAGAAAGCGTCTTTCCCCAGATTGATGAGTCTCCCAAAACCTGCGGCGAGGGTTCTCATGGCCTGTCAGTTTCAGAATATACGATATCGTAAGGAATATAATCTACTTGAATTGCTGTCACACATCTATTCTTTCGAAATTGTTTTGGGTTTTCAAAGATATTTTTCGTTCGAATTCTATTACTACTGCAAGGCTAGCATATTGTAGGTATTATGCGCTACTACGTAGTATTAGTACGAGTGTTTGTAAGAGTATTAAGTGAAGTTGATAAGTAATAACCAAGCTTGTCGGTACTAGATAATGTCGTAAAGGTTGGTACGACGGGGGTAGGATAAATAGCAATACAACAACAACTAGAGGCACAACAGATAGCAGAGATGGGAATGAATGATGATGGCAAGTGGGGGAAAGATGTACGTGGTGGTGTGAATATGGCGGATGAACGGGAATAGGAAGGTGATTTTAGTGGGGGTGAATAGTAAGGTAAGGTGCCAAAAAAGATAAAATAGCAATATGTCTACAATGAGGGCCTTGGGACGATGCGGGAATGCGGAGAGGGTACATGCGATGGGCGGTGGCGTCCGTAGTCCATAAAACACGATTGTCAGTCCGTTTTTGCACGGCTATGAATGGAGGGTGGGGGTTATGGTATGTGAGGTGTGAAGAACGAAAGAATATATGAAGAAACGATGGAATGGAATGGAAAGCAAAGACGAAAGCAAAGAACAAAAAGCAAGCGCCAATAATCAAAGCGAATAGGAGGTTATGAAGTTAAGTATGAAAGTCCAATGTGAAACTGGAGAAAACGGACAGAGATTACCGTCTTGCCTTAGTTGCAAGGCTCGCGTACAGCTGATCGAGGTTACCCTTGTAAGCCTCTTCGACAGCTTGCCTCCTCACATTGCCCTTGGTAGCCGTCCTGGGGAGTGACATCGCAGGGACAATGATGATAAGTTCCGGAATAAGGCTCTCGTGGAGGTAGCGCTTCCCGTGGAACTCTCGAATCCTACTCCAAATCTTCCTCCTGAGCCTCTCAGGATCCTCGTTCGCGGAACTAGGTGATGGTTCGACGAACATGGCAGGTGAAGGACGACCTGAACCAACAACGATACATTCCCCGATCAGAGCTTTGCAGTGTAACCTCGCATGGTCTTCGATCGATCTAAAAGTAAGCGATTTGCGTATTAGAAATCGGGAACGAGGTTTGGGGGAATGGAGAGCACATACTTGGTATCACATCGGAGACTATTCTCGGACTTGATCCAATCGTCATCACGGCCATGGGGAATGTAACGTCCGTTAGACGCCTCCCTGAAGAGATCACCCGTGTGGAAGTGACCGTCTGCATGTCGAAGTGAAGGAGCCGGGCAATCTGGTGAATCTGAGAGGATAACCAGTTCGTACAAACGCCCTGATGATTGATGGGCGTTTGGCTCGGGTTGGGTGTTGAAGTGTGGGACGAAACGATATGAGAAACCTTCGAGAGGTTTCACCAAGGAGGGATTTCCCTCGACAGACAGAAGCATTGCACCGCATTCTGTGTTTCCGAAGAGGTTCTGATCAACGGGGAAGCGAAAATGTTAGTTTGAGTTCAAGGGAGTGTAAGGGGTGAACTTACCCTCAACTTGATACCACTTGAAACCGCCCACCTCTCTTCTTCTACGGGTAGAGCGAGACCCGTATAAAGAACGTCGTCAAGGGACTTGAGGACGTGGAGGAGCTTGGGATCCATGTGAGAGTTGCGTAAGTGTCCCCCAAGGTAACTGCCGAACTGGTTGAGACGATTGAGGCCACATCGACCGACCATATCAAAAAGTTCTGCGGAGTCGAACCCTGGTTTTGTTGGTTGCACGATACATGTCCCATGTTGGATAGCACCAATGAGCACTAAGATTGCATATTAGTTTTTGAGTTTTGGCGGGAAACGGAGAAGACGGAGGGACGTACTGAATTCTTGGGCAATGTGACACATGCTCCCCCTGAAAACGCACATAGAACGATATTAGTATGTAGATCCCTGACGAACAAAAAGGAAACGGTTATCACTCACATCCAAGCCGTAACATCTTGCCGTGACCGATCGCGAGGCCGACAAATCAAGTGCGACTTCTGAACAGTCGACACTAGCCATTGGTACCCGCACGGTACAAGTTTAGGACTACCAGATGTGGATCCACTGGTGTGAAAGATGAAAAGGGTATCCTTGGCGGTTATAACAGGTCTGGGAGGTAGCGGCTCATTTCGTGGATCGACAGCATCTACACCAACAGCAACGTGACATGGGATAGGACACTGATCGACCAAATGCTTATACGAATGGTCGAAGATGAGTGCCTTGGCGTTAGCACGGTGAAGGAGCTCGTAGATGACTGTGGGGTTGGGAAGGCGAAGACTGAAAAGTTGTGGAATGTAACCGGCCCGAGAGAGGCCGTATATATGGAGGACGTCAGTAGTGGTGAACCCTCCGAGCCTAAGAGGTGGTCAATGAACATTCGAACGCGCAACGATAAGGAGACGTACCACAGTCCAACTACTGAACCACGAGCTACACCATCCTTTCTCAAGATGCGGCACCAGTGCCGTGCGTACGTGTCGACGTCCGCCGCGAATTGGGAGTATGATATTGAAGTGTACTCCGTGATGTTGCCAGAGCGGGGGTCGACGCGGGGGATCTTGAAGAGAGGACGGTCATGGTATTCTTGTGCTGCTGAGGCAAGGATGTCCGAAGGTGATCTTGTCATGTACAGAAGGGCGAGGGCGGTGAGGAGAGGTGAATGGATGGTGCAGCATCTTATCGGGCTGGGTATATATAGAGGTGTTGAAAACCAGAGGACATGTTAGCCGAGTCAAGGGTTCGGCTGCGTGTCAGGTTTTGGTAGACTGAATCTCGGAGAGAAATCGAGATATTTGGTGTACTCTCGAATAGCCTTGCCTGCCAAAAGCGGTTGAAACGCTTCAAACTGTGACAGGAACCTATTGCGCCCAAGTAAGGTTTAACCGGCCATCGAAAGAGGAAAGATTATGACTCACTGACATATCCATCAGGGGAAACGCTGCTACGGCGACAGAATCAAGAAAAGCCCACTTGTTGTTCAGATGAAACGCTTTCCCTTCCGCGAAATCTGTCAGGCAAGATATCCGCGGAAGCTTTGGGCTGAAATCGGGCCCAAAACTGGCTCATCTGAGGCCCGACTTGAAGGATAATTGACCGACTCTGTGGGCCTTGAATAATCAATTGCCAGAGGTGCTGATGTGCGGCACAGCCCACTGATGCAGATGGAGGAAAACGGTAATGGGCACGTGGGAAAAATAATACAGAGAACAGCAATTCACTGTTGTTTCTCTCTTTGCCACCGTTATGTGCGTGCGCTTGGCTGCACTTGACCAGCTTCGTGTCGTACAGCTTCGACACCATCGGGTGCAAGCTGCACTGACAGGGGTGTGTTGCTAGTATATGACTGCTGGTAGAGAAACATTTGTCGCGTTTTGACATACTGCTCGTTCTGACAAGCGAATGTTTTGCTTCAAGGTCCATCGCAATTTGCTGTTTCCAAAGGGTTCATTCTGAGGAACGGTTACACCAGCATCTACGTCCAGATCAGCCACATCACCGCCTGGCTGTGCTTGCAAGAAATATCCTGCGGGTCACACCCGTCGCATCACGCCCAGACGCCAAACCAGCCTTTTGCAATGTACTGTTGACCATGGCACAGAGTTCGACGCCTCAAACGCGAAGTTAATTTCATTTTTGCTGATAGGTATCGTAATAGCATTGTAGCCATGGTTTCTTCTTCGAGGGTTTACCCACCTCGCCCGGACAACCCAGCCACTTTCAGCTGGAAGACTGCCCAGACGGGCGCACGATTGGCTTTCCGTGATTTTGTGATTTGATTGATGAGCTGACCTACCATTCTCTTCCATGCCGCGAGCGCCCATGACCGTTCTGAACCTATCCTACTATCCACAAAGAGGTTCGTGTAAAAGCGGAACGAAATTTTGACAATATTTGACAGACCATTATCGGCGATTAAAATGGGACATACCTGGGCACGAGTACCTCTTCCCTGTCTTGGACAAGGAGCTAACAAACCACCGACCTGCGGCGCGTTTACCGATTACCAAGTCTGATTGCGGGTTCGACGGACCAATCAGTGTGGAGCTCAGGAACATCCAGAGGCCTTTGGACAACAACGACAAACAACGCAAGATGACATAATCCGCCGAGTCGACCGTGGATTGTCGGTTGGCGAAGGGCCATTGATAATCTTCATTTCCCCAGGTTCTGTCGGGTCTGTACCGCTTCGCTTGACCAAGAAAATACGCGTAATCCACAGCCTCCTTAACCCGACCTCACATGGAAGCTGTGAGTGACTCACCCGCAGTCGGATTGACTCGGAAAAGCCTCCCATCTTGGAAGCGCCAGGCAATCGTTACCGTCCCATCTATGCGAATGCCATCACCGCCTTCGGTTCGCAATGGTAAGACGACGGATTAGATGAACGCCAACAACGACAATCCTAATAACGCGACCATCGGACGTAGACGATGCGTTCCGCTTTGGAGTTCAATTCTTACGAAGTACGCTGACGTCTAAACATCCGTTTGCACAATCAAGAATTTTTGCATTCACAATAGGGGGAGAGGTTCGAGCGATAAATCGATGCTACCATTCTACGGTTACTTCACAAGACGGCCGTAATCACAAGGTCAGTCGTCGAGTCGCGACTCCGACGTTGCGCCGATGTCTACTAACTTTTGTACCCATAGCTTCTATTATGCATTACCCGTACATATGTCGACTCGGGGAGTTCGGTCTCTTCCATAAACTAATAGACTTTTTCGCAAATTACCTATCTAAGAAGCATCGAGCGCTACCCTTCAGGAGATTTCAACGATCGGTCACCCGGTATCCCAAAACTCCGGCTTCAAGACTTGCGGATCGTATTCAGGTGACCGAATTCACTCAAATATAGACAGATGTATTATTTATACGGTTATGACTTTTCCTTCCATTAGCACGCCGTGGTATAGCCGTTGAACGTTAGAGGCTCTTCTGAATTACGAGTAAGAACAGTGCGGCGGTGTGTTTGTATCTCATCGCAAGTAGTCTCTCTGATATCGTCGTATCTAGTTCGCTTCCCCCAACAGTTGGCTCTTCAATTCAATTCAATCCAATACTAAGCTTGGCAAGTCAAATATCTCACTGCCACATCAGCTGCAACACTCCGGACAGGCGACAAAACTTTGTAATTGAACTCAACCTCGGAACAGAGTTCCTGACAGGTCTGACGTCATGAATCCATAAAGACGAGCGCTTGTGCCACGATATGAACAGTTTCAGGTCAAGATGATTGACGCTGGTAGCCAGTGCCAACAGTCAGACCTTATTCGGGTTTGTCGGTAATCTTATCAACGCACTTACACCCCCTAATATTGAGCGCTGCTGCGTCACAGTGCTAGAAATAGATATACAGTACCTTGCGAATCCCAAACTGCGCGCTGACATAGACTGACAGGCGCAGTTTGGTAGAAAGACAATTGCCTCCGAGGTCTGAAGTCGGCAGTACACAGGTCTCGATCGTTTGGTCCATAGTAGTGGCGTAGTAGACTAGCAATTCTTGGAAAACATAGTAAGAGCCTGCGTACACAGCTTCAGCCTTCAAGCTTCAAGACTTGTCAAAATTGTCCATTCCATCCAACGGAGCTTGAACTACTACAACCATACTACCCCAAATCTGAATGGCAGAGCAGAGTTACAAGTAAATGTCCTTGTTTAGACTCGGACAGTAAACAGGTGCGCGAACGAAGAGTGGGGTCAACGTCGAGCTCCGTGGCACTGGCAGTGGGGTAGCTTAAAATACCGATATCGAACTAAACGGGAAAATGTGGCGCTCCAGCGGTAAGAGACATACGGAAGAAACCTACCTACGACCTTGATCCAACCCCGTTCGTTCGTAACTAGGTTGGTGCAATGGAAGGCATAAGGAGGGCGCTCCAAGTCAAAGACGGCAGTGCGAATGCTCCGTACACATTTGTATGTCGCACTCCGGTCGAGCTCCTGACCTGATCCCCTCCTATGCAGAGGAATGGAGGAGCCAATGTGCAATATGGGGATGTACGTACGCACCCTACGCCCATGGACAATTGGAAGGTCCGGAGCAGTAAAAAACGATGATAGTCCCTGTAAAATTCACGATATGCAATGGTGTAGTAAGTAGGATTAAGGGAATTGCAAATACGCACCCAATACTTACGTTCCTACAGTCCACCCTTACCATGGGTCACTGTATGCGCGCTATTCACATGGAATACGGTACATGGCAATTGTCCCCATCAGACTAGTTTCGTTCCTGTAGAAACAGATGTAAATTGGAAGAACGCAAAAGAGAATGTAGGGCAGCGTCAGCACTGCCTACGTTGTGCCGTCCACGTACCACTGACTTGGAGGTACTAATACCTAGGGTTGTGACAACGCCCAGAAAATCGAATAGAAACATACATAGATCAAAAGATAAGAAAAGAAATAGAATACAAAGTCAGCTTTGATCTCGACGTCGATAAAGCGGGGATACGATACTATACCCTGACAAATATTGTTGTACAGTCATCGGTATATGCTCCACATGCACATGTGCACCTGTCAATTTGCTTGAAAGACGAAACATCGAGGCAGTTTGAAGGTCTAGATGGGCGGCAAACGGGAACGCTCGGCATTAGAGGATTGGGCATCGAGCACCGGTCGGAGATGTCCCGGATGCAAGTCATACAGTATGAGATGGATCAGGTATTTTGGGAAGTGCCAAGCTGCAACACTTTCTTTGCTCTATTAACCGTTGGTTGAACATTGCAGTACAATGGCGTAGATTGATCTTCGCGTGCGTAGTTGTTTGGTGTACTAGGGTTCGGAATCCTCCTTTCCGACGAGACCGCTATGGCATCAACTAAAATTGGTAGATACCATGTCGTGACTGTGTTAGCGGTCCCGCAAAGAGAACCAGGCGGAACTTGGCGGGCAGTTTCAGGGTCCAAGGATTCAAATTTTCGTCTATCAAATCCGATGAGGGCATGGCTTGTTGAGGAACAAGGACAACCTGTCCACGTCATAAAATCGTGAATACGTTTACAGGCTAAGCCGAAGGGATTGAGACAAACCGAAGAGCCTGACAAGCCAATGCGTGTATAACCACAAGATATTGTCCCAAGAAGAGGAATCTCGATTACTCGCTGTATCCGGGCCTCCATGCGACTAGGAGAAAGCCACAATTGTGATCGTGACCAGGCCAGTCTTCGACAAAATGGTCGTAAGACTGGGACGATATGCCAGCCACCAGATGCATAAACCGCCCCTTTTCCCTTTCTTCCTTCTTTTCGTCTCGCCGGTCGGGTACCCAGCACCATTAAACTATCTCCCTCGCACATTTCTTGAAGAAATCCCCCTTGCGCTGCGTGCAAGTTTCTTTCGATCCTTATTATTTTGCACTGGACTGGTATCATCCAGAAAAACTTCGAAACGACCCCCACAAATTTGATAACGACATTATGGACACGCTCAGCGCGAATGATTTCTTAGACAATGGCTCATCGTCTAGTGGAGGAGGGGAGGAGGGAATAGGTGGTGGCAGTCAATGGTACGAGCGGCCTGCGGACGACGGGGATGTCGAAGTTGGTCGAGCATTCGAGACCGTGACGACGCAATCTGGCTCAAGAGAGCCCGTATTTTTTATTCCTATCGTGTTCATGGACCCCGAACGCGAGAGCTTTGCTGAAATTCCTGCAGTGGGTGAACCCGCTGAGATCCCTGTCTCAACCGACTCTGACTCTGGCGGCAACGACCAAGCGAAGGACACTCGACCGGTGTCATCGCCAACTGCAGAGGTCGCGGCTGCCTCGCCTTCAGAGAGCGGAATTCCACCTGAAAGTTCCACAACGGCAGACGGCTCCAACCTGTCGGAGGATTCGACTTCAAGCACCGAGGCCAGTCAGCCTCCTACCCCGACTGAAACGATTCAAAGTACCTTACAAAGCGATGAGTTACAAACCTCAGTCGAAACGGAAGGACCTACCACACTGTTTACTCCATCACCGACATTTTCATCGACGGTATTGGTCGTTACATCCTCCGATATCACCCCACTTCCGTCATCCACTGTCATGCCTTCCTTGGCTCCGATCCCGTCGTCATTTTCACAAACTTCTTTGCCCGAATCAACGGTGACGATACCCCAAAGCCCAACTTCGTCGCTTTTGGTTGCAACAACACCACTTTCGACAATAACCTCTTCACCCACGCCAAGCGAACAGGCAACTCCTAGTGCCCGTCCAACACGATCTGATACTAACTCAGCTGATGCTGCAACAACCTCCCAAGCGTCTAATCCCGCGGCTCTAGCCACTCGAGGCCCTCAATTTTACGTTGCGGTTGTCCTCGGAGCAATCTTTGGGATTACGTGCATCGCAGCTATCGCAGCCTGGTTCATCCGCGTCAGGTCCCATACACGCCGGAAAAGACACGAAGAGGAGATAGTAGCCTCCGTATTTGGTGCGAATACGCCGAGAGCAGAACGTGGAGATGGTGGATATGGAGGAGGGTTTGAACATGGGTACTTGGGACAGGATGGAGATACCGGACACACTGACGGGTCGATTCATAGGTTTGGACGTGGAGTTACAATGGGCGGATTTCGTGGGCTGCAGAGCATTGAAGAAGTTTCTGAGTCGGGGTCCTTGGGTCAAAGGGGTGGGGGATACCATGCAGCATCAGGCGATTCGCATCTGCCATCCCTGGCATTCCTTCCGGCTGCAGAAGAAAACGTGTATGCCATCAACCATCTTGGGCGATATTCTGGGAGCAATCCAGTCTCGTCGTTCGAGACAGAGGTCCGCTCAGCCCTACACCTGGAGGAACCAGCACCGGCCCATTTCCCGAATCCGTACACCACTAACAGCAGCACCGGAACTTTACACGACATGTACACCTTGGGCCGGTGGCAGGTCACGAATATGATGCCCGAGGATATATTATCATCGTCCGATGATGATAGACGTCGTTCAAGAGAGCGCCTGCTGAGTGGTCAGGAGTATCCTCATTTCACAGGTACTCCTTCCGATTTGGTGTACGGGACGCCACGAGAGTCATATCCTGGGATGACGCCCCGATATCTAGGTGTCGAGGGGCATGGTTTGAGAGTTCCTTGGCAACGGAAGCATGAGCCGATCACGGATGTGAGGCGTCACGAAATGGGACTGAAAGGGGAAAAAGAGGATTGGGTAGAAGGCAGGGGGATCCCGACAGATGCGGGAAAAGCACGCGAGCACTGGGCAGGCGCACTAAAATCGAATCTAGTGAATGCTTTCAATGCAGTGGCTGCAGGACTATCGGGTGTCAGCCCAATGCCCGGTCATGAAGGGAAGCATAAGGAGCCGGAGGATATCTATACACGACGACCGCTGAGACGCCAAGGAAGTTCTTTGCGCGACTTGGACCGAGGAACTTCGGCTCTGGGCTCGGCTAACCTTCAAATCCCAGCTCTGAGTAGGAATGGGTCAGCGACAAGCTATGCATGGTCACCGGAGGAGACGAAAGACGGCGCCGGTGTTGTCCACATTCGTCACCGGGGCCCTACTGGAGGAAGTTTCAGTCGAACCATAGGTAACAACACAATCAGACAGACCGACGTTTGGGCAAGGCGAACGGGGGGGACGATAGATACCGCCGCGAAGCCTTGCCCTTCATTCTTGAAACCGGGAGAGAGAAGGTCTCCTCCGGATGAGGAATTACACGTTCCTGATCGACCAGACATGGTTGCTAGGGGGAGTAGCATATATTCAGCGTCTTCGACAAGGTCGTCGATGTTTGGGTACCCGAGTAGCAGTGGAGAGGAAGGGGCACACCTGACGGAAGGAATCCGGGCAACTGGGACCTCTCGAGCAAATTCAACAAGAACAGGAGCGGGTCCTTCTGGGAAGTTGACACCTCGGGCGTCAAGAAAACGGCCTAAGGTTCGGCGGCCGAGTGTTGTTCATCGTACCTCCTCCTCTTCAATTTCGGCATACCCAGCACCGGAAAGGTCCAATTCAATCCTCAGTCAACTCCGCGGCAAAGAGCTGATGGCTATGAGGGCGCTTCAAGATAGGCACCGACGAGCCAGGCGGACCATTAAAAGTAAAATAACGTAGAATTCATTAACGAGATAGTCTGCTCGGGATGTGCGCTTTAAAGCCAACACATCCAAAGCAGTGCCCGACCTACGGCGGTTGGGCTGATAAAGCACGAACTATGACGGACGCTGGACGGACGTTAGCTTGGGGGAAGAAGGAAGAGGGCTGTTATTGTACATTACGTGGAGCGCGATGGCATATACACGCTTTATAGAACGCATTCTGGCATTAAACCTGCAAATTTGAGAGATGGACGAGACTCTGGAACGGTCCACACAGTGAGGGATTGTGGTGGTGATGGCAAGAGGCGGGAACAGCATCGGCAAACGCCCACGATGAGCAACGCGAACGTTCCTCATCCATCGACCACCACGATCGCATCCTCAACGCCTCTCAAAGGCTCGTTTTTTGGCATTGCCAACGACCAGCATGGTGGATACGAGCTTTTTACCAACACTCTCCCCCTTTGACGTCGAACGCGCCATCCAAGTCAGTCGCATCTCCGGCCACACATATTTGCCTAGTTCCTTCACGAACATGAGCACTCAACGCGTACCATGACAGTTGATTCAACAAGCATATGCACCTTCTCAACCAACCATCACCACATCCGAGGATCTACGGCGTTTGCAACAAGAACTCTTTGAAATCCAGAAACGTCCCGAGGCATGGGGTCTGGTCATTCCCCTCTTGGACCATTCCGATCAAAATGTACAATTCTTTGGAGCACATACGGCTCAGGTGAAGATAGCGAGGGATTGGTGAGTCTCGTCTTCAATCTTCAACCTCTATCAGGTGGCGGAAATCCATATCATTGCGCTGCATATATGCGCGAATTCTTGACTGGAAGAGACCCCCAGCAGCGCAGCTCATCCATGTTTTTTGGCTGTGGCGTTGAACAAGGCTAATGAGCGCGTTTTTCCAGGGATTCTTTCCCCAAAGATCATGCAGAGGCGTTGAGAGACGTGATGGTCCAGCTCGCGGCGCATTCAACTGCTATCCATCGCCCGAAATTCATTCTACGCAAACTTTTCGTTGCAGTACGTCGAGTTATAAGTTCTCCGAGATTCACATGCTCATTTTCTATAAGCTGACCTCTCTAGCCCTTAAGTTGGTCCCCGGTTCCCAAACTCGTTGGCCTGATTGGATTCTGTCTTGTATCACATCTTTCTCTGGAAGGGGTGCTACTCAAGAGGATATTCATGATTTTTTGGCCATTGTTGCGGAGGAAATGTCGAGCGCCGACTTGATTGGGCAGAGTAAGTGAGTTGTTCTCTCTCTTGACTTCTATTCTCCCCGACCTGGTTTCTGTTAAGGTTACAGATGCAACAAAGTCTAATGGACGCAACCAGTATGGTTGCGGAGGCTATTCAAACTTCCATCAACCCGACGAAGCCTCTTGCGCCACAGGAATTGCAGTCTGCTTTGAAATGCTTCCAAGCATGGCTCCAGATAATGGAACTCGAGTGAGTTCGCTTCTCCTGGTCCTTATCTGCTTCTGAATTATTCTCAGCCTGATCACACCGATCATCCCCATGTTAATCGCTCTACTTGATCCGTCTGCTCCGGACGAGACGTGCTTCCTTGCGGCATCGGATTCTTTGCAAGAAATCATGTCTAAATCCCCACTCGCTGATGGTGCAGGTACCAGAACACTTACGGAACCTCTGCTTCTTTGGCTAGATGCTTTTGGCGCACAGATCGTAAACTCAGTCCTTAGTTCTGGGGATGTCACAGACATTGCCCATTCTCTCTGCAAGTTGCTCGCTGCTATGGGAGACCATTCATCGCTATATCTTGCCGCCAATCTTGCTTCCCCTGTTATGGTCACGGGCTCGTCTCCACCTATACTACAGGGACTCGCGAAGTCACGAGCACATCTTGTTCAGAATTATCTGAAAATGATGTTGGCGTACACTGGAATGCCCGGATCTTATGGTGTCGACGAGGAGGAAAGTGATATCACTCTGGGATTTTGGTACTTATTCCAAGAGGCGTTATGGTCTACGGACTTTGATTTGGGTGAAGAAGAAGTTCAAGATCCCGGAGAGAAGCCCTTGCTAAACAAAGAAAATGAGGCTATTACTATCGCCAAAGCAGCATATACGGAGTTGGTTCAAGTTCTGAGACGGAAAGTTACTTTCCCTGGGGCTGGAAGTGGTTGGACAAAAGGTTCGCTTCTTAATATTGGTTCTGCACATTATTGACATTATGACAGACCAGGTTGATAAGTTCCTTGTGTATGATCGATTGCCTTGTCATCAGGAGCCCGACTAACTCCTGCTTTAGGTATCGAAGAGATGTGGGAGACACCCTCATCAACGCGTATGTTGACTTTTGATCTTGTTGCGTTACTCGCTGAAAATTATCTCCTAGTTATTATGTACTCCGTGATGATATGCTTGTGTACTATGTCAACGACGTTGCTGAGCGTCTGGCGACAAGAACTGAAGACCAACCCTGGCAGGACATTGAGGCTACCCTCCATTGCATCATGTCCATCCAAGAAGCCCTCGAATTCGAAAAATCCCCTCACCTGGCGAGGCTTTTTGAGCCCACTATCCTAGGAAAACTCCCTTCGGCAGGCCTTGGGAGGATTCGTCGGACGACTCTCAGTCTCATTGGTGAGTAGCATAATGATTTGGCATCAAGTACTTATTTTGTCCAGGCGCATACTCTTCTTGGTTTGCTACCCAATCAGACGCAGAGAGCACCACTCCCTTACTTATGAACGTGGTTGGGTATGTTGTCTCCGCTCTGACCGATCCATCTCTTTGCCTTCAAGCCGCAAGTGCTCTTCGCAACCTCTGTGATGCAAATAGGAAAACACTGGCTCCTCAAATTGCTGCCTTTGCCGAATTGCACGCAGGACTGGAGAGGATACCAGTAAGAACATACTTGGTTTCCTCCATCTTGTATAAATCGTTCTTAGGATTCAGAACGAAGCAAGGTTTTACAGTCTATCTCGAGCGTCATTCAAGCTCTTCCACCAGAAGAAGAGGTTTCACCTGTTGCGGTACGTATCAAATGCGCCTCAGAGTTTATTTTTCTCATCTTCAAACTTTCAGGCCATTATCAGTCCTATCGTTCAAAAGCTCGGAGATGCGTTACGCTCATCAACCACAGTAACTATCTTTCAGTTTTGCGAAGTTTTGATTTTGACTAGTTGGTAGCTCCCTGACGAAGCTCGAGCAACTGCTATCCTCCAACTCGATATCCTATCTGGTGTCGCGAAGGGCCTTACACGGACATCTGACGTTAACTCCACCGACGATTCGCCAGAATTACAGGCTGAGCTGAAGAAGATAGAAGCCGCACGCGAGAATCCGCAAATAGTCAAACTACGAGACGACATTTATGCTGCTATCAGGCACATAATGGAACTATGGTCAACGGACGCAGAAGTTAGTCAGGTCAGTTATTTTGTTCCATTACGTCTATCTATCTATTAAATCGTACTTTTCCCGATATTCTAGGCCTTGAGCGACCTTTTCAAATCCATTACAAGTCTTCCGCCAGATATTACCCTCATCAGCCTGGGTGGTGGGCCGATGATAGAACTCGTCTGTCTAGCTGTGCAGAGACAGTTGACGGCGACTTGGTTGTCGCTGTTTGCTATCCTGACGGCGCAACTCAATCCACCGCCGGCATTTATAAATCTTTCAATTAAATTGGGACCCAGCCCAGAGGCTGAGGCTATCATGCGAAGTGCTTTGCCATTAGTGCTACAGTGCGCCCTCGGGGTATTGGCACAACCTGGCGCCATGGAGTCGGTATGTGCTCGATTTTGAACAGATTGTAGGGCGAGGCCTAATCTCCTTGAACGTCGCTAGAACCCCGATATCGTGCAAGAATTCTTCGCCTCGATGGACCGGGTATGTTTCGTGCAGGGTATTCTCGTAGAGAGGCTGCTGATACCGCTTTCACAGGCGGCCCAAGATTTCACTTCAGCCTTCTATTCTCTCCCAGATGGGGCTTTGACCACGCTGCTTCAATGCGCTGTGTCATCATTGGGCCTTCAAGAGCGGTACTCACTAGTCGCGGCTTGCACATTCCTCGTAAGTTTACCTTTCTTTCATGACCTAGAGCTTTAGAACATATTTTATTTTCAGGCCACCCTAATACATCGCAGCACCGTTCACTCAGAGTTGATTCCGGCTCGTGATCAAGTCATGAATGACCATGGACAGGCCATAGTGAAAGCAATTCTATGGGGATTCGCCGGCGTTGCCCCGCGTTCTGCTGTCAATAACCTCGTGGATTTACTCGGTGCAATAGTCGTCCGATGCGAGCCGCGGCTGGTTAGCAGCTGGATAAACAATGTCTTACTCTCGGTCCGTGATATAACCTACGTCTCTTTCTTTACATCTCATGGAACCACAGCCCGATTTCGTTGAATCAAAAGCAACATTGCAGTCCAAAGAGACGTTCATGAAAGCTATCTTAGGGTTAGCCGCGCATTATTCTCGTACCATACTATCTACTGACTCTGGTTAGGACACGGTCCTTAAAACGTATCCGCGACGCTGCGAACCAGTTTATGTTGATTTCTAGAGGGCTGGACGGCACCAGCTTCGGTTATACCAGTCTCACCATGTAGCTGCAACGTCGAGCAGGACCAAGGTGACATACCGTGTGCATTTCAGGTAGAATACATAAATTTTACGTTCGCTAGCTTCCATTTCGAAGCCCCACAGACCCTCAAACCCAATCGCTCCTCCCTTGGGCGCCAATTATGTTTATTGATGTTGTGGATGTTTTTCCCGCCAGTATCTAAGCGTCCGAACTGCCCCATTCTTCTCACTGAAATCTTCACCTCCAGCCACGGATGAACAACATCACTCAGAATATCATCCCAAATGCACAAGCGCCTTCTACCCTCCCTGTTCGCCATTTCGAACGAAGGCATGCAGGAGACCTGGCTGCTCGCCTGGAAGAACTTCAAGTCAAGTACGCTGGCATAGCAATCCGCCAGAACGATGAAACACGCATCGTAACTCTCGCCATTGCTTCGCCAGACGCAATCTATAAGATTTCGGTCAACAGCCTCCACGAACTTCTGGGAGAAGGTGTAGCCTTCGCCAAGTTACTTCGTGGAGAATCGACTACTACCTTAGTCGGGTTTGGCATGGGTCGCCTCGCATTTAGCATACATCGAGACTTCAGACTCCGAGTTCGGGGTGTGGACGTCCCAACGATGTGCTCGGGCAAGACGAGCGATCCATGGTTACCTGCTAAGATTTTAGTCGATGTTATCCACAACAACATTGATCGGCGTCAAACCAACCAGTTATGGGCGCATTTGTGCGAAGAGAGAGACGACCAGAGTGTCTGTTTGCGGGCATGGCTTGCTGCTAGGTACGGATGCTTTTCTTCTCTTTGATGAGGATTCTAATAATCGATTGGTAGGGTTGCCATTGCCATCTCTCCTTCCAAATTCAATTCGGTTCCTCGCGTCGATACGTCGCACCTCAGCACCAGGGTGTGTTTTCCGCTTGAATCTATAATACGTGCCTAAATGCAGTCTTTATCCCAGGAACTCGCGTTCCTGGAAGATTATGTGGCCCAGTGCGATTTTCTGGACCTTGTCAAGCCAAAAGAGGCCCCAAACGAGTTCATTAAATCTAACACGGCGTTGGGTTCGGATGGCAAGTTGCGTCTAGTCAACGCCAGATACCGAAACCGAGTCCGTCCGAGTAGACAGGTTCGTCTTTTATTCTCATGATCAAACTTAGGCCCATTTCATCCTCGTAGACGGAGATCATCATGAGAGATTCCACAGGCAAGGAGTTCATCGGGCAGGCAAGGGCGGCTCATGGTCGTACAACCACAATCAGGTTTGAAAACGGAACGAAAGATTTCTTTGTCGACAAGCTAGAGAGCGTCAAAGTTGTCGGCGCTCAAGAGTTCACAAATGCAGAAAGGACGAGAGAGGAATTTCTTTTGCATCTATTGCAAGGAGATGCCTCTGCCTCGTTAAAACGATCGAACCTCATTCAACAGCTCTGGTTTTCCAGCACATACGAACAGAACGAAGACGAAATATACAATCAAGCTCTCGGTTTTGCAGACTTCGGCCTTAACAATTCTCAGATGGTTGCAGCCGGAACAATGATATCAGCTTCCCCAATTGTCGTTGTTCATGGTGCGTCGTAGTCAGCCGGCTTTTTTTGTCGCCTTTTGTTCATCCATTACTCTCCAAAAGGGCCCCCAGGTACCGGTAAAACGACCACTATATCGGCTGCAGCGAAGATGTGGTCAACGAAACGGTTGCCCGTATGGATTTGTGCTCATTCAAACGTCGCAGTAAAAAATCTTGCAGAAGCACTTTTTAAAAAGAAAGTCGACTTCAAGATCATTGTTTCCAAAGACTTTTATGTGGAATGGTAGGTTCCGCGTCATACATAAGTTCCGCCCGCCCTGACTCCGTGTAGGCACGAACATCTGTACGCTAAAATCCAAGGTAATCTCTTCCGGACAGACGACCTCCCAAAGCTGCAAAAAGACCTCGAAGTCTTGCTCGGTGGTTCGAAGATTATCCTTTCTACTCTAAGTCAACTCTCCAACCCTGGATTTCTTGTCAACGGGATGTACAAAGTCGTCCCACTTGAGCGGTTAGTCATCGACGAAGCTTCTCAAATCAATGTGGTAGAATATTTGGTGAGTCTTTAGAGTTGTTTTCTCTTGGAACACTAGACTCTCATTGCCCACGCAGTATATCTTTGGTAGATTTTCCAGGTTGAACAAGGTTTGCTTCTTTGGGGACCCTAAACAACGTCCGTCTTCCATTACGCCTCTTTACTGTTGAACTAAACCTTCAATAGTTCCGCCCTATGGCAAAGACAGAATTTCCTCGCTCAAAAGCATCTTTGATTTTCCGCACGTCGAAAGGATGGCATCGATGTTGAAAATTCAATGTAAATCACACTCAACGACTTAGCCCTTACTTATTTGATCTAACTCTTAGACCGCATGCCCGTGCCGCTGGGCAATTTCATCTCTCAATACGTTTACGGAGGACGCCTACAATCGGAGCATACAATTTTGGAAGACAATTGCATTGCGTTCGTCGACGTATCTCGTGGTTGTGAGGGTAGGAGCGGATTTAGTTACACGGTCAGTGAACCCTTCATTCCTTGTGAATCTCAGCATTCGAGTAACGCTCTTCAGAACCAAGCAGAATCTGAAACTGTAGTGAACCTGGTTGGAAATTACTACCGCCGGACAAGCAGCTTCTGTGTCATAACGCCCTATGATGCTCAACGAGCCCTCATCGAAAAAAAACTCAAAGATGCAAAGCTTCCCTGGGAAAGCGTTTTCAACGTCGATAGCTTCCAAGGTACGGTTGTTAACCCTTTTTATTTTCATATAAACCTCAATGCTATATAGGAAATGAGGCCGACTACGTTATAATATCAGTCGTTCGGACTGGGCGCCCTGGTTTCATGACCCTCATGGAACGCGTGAATGTCATGCTTACGCGCTGTCGCAAGGGCATGGTCATTGTTGCTAATCGGGACTTCTTGAAAAACCCCAATGGAGGTCTTCCCGCCTTAGTAGGCCGCCTCGCCGAAAGATTGTCATCCCGTTGGGTAAACTGGGTTGAGGTCGTCGATGGCGATGCCGGCCTCCCTGGTTTCCCTTCCCTTGGCACACGAAGGAAAGAACTGGATAGACCCGTCGTAAGTATCAATTATGACTGGTCGTCTTCATCCTCAGTTCCTTCGACCTGGGTCAATTATTCTCGGTTGTTCGCAGAACCGCCTCCCCTCCAGAGACCAGCGCCAATCACACCCAATCCTCCCCAACCCGTAGCATCGCTGGTTCATGATCAGCAGGCAACCTTTCCGAGTCCATATTCTCTGTCACATTCCCGGACAAGCCTTCAAGTGACCACTCAGAGTGGCACATCGCGGCCTGGACCGCCATCCCCAGCGACACTCTATTCTCCCACAGCACGTGGAGCGACAAGTCCAGCTACATATATATTCGGTTCTATGACCGACCAGTGGGATGATACAGAAACACTTGCAAGTTGGGATGACCCCACTGCATCTCCAAAGGTGTCGCAGCTAGCGTCCCACTTTGGCCAAGCAAGAATCAACCAAAGTCCGACTACGACGAACCATATGAGGCCTCAAATCAGCGCTAGCCGCCTAGCCCTTTTCAACTCAGAAGCCCAATTCCCTTCTCTCGTTGGAGCAACGCCAATATCAACTAACTCGGCTGACTCAAAGCCTTCTTCATTTTCCCTGCTCAAGAAGAAACCAACAGCCAAACGCCATGTCGCCTTTTTGCCTATCCCTGCTCCCGTCATTCCATCATCGGTCGGGTCCACGCCCGCTAGTGTCGTTCAGAGATTTACATCGCAAGGTGGAGCCCCAGGAGCCTCACAAAGGGCTCTGAGCGGAGAAATAATTCCTCAAAATAGTAAACAGCGACATTTGTCGTCGAATACCACGGGGGTGTTCAGGATACAGGGTAATAACCTGATTCGCTGCGCCACGCACAAATGAGGAGAACTTTTAGCACTACGGCTGCTACGACTCCGAGTCTCTGTATAGATTTTTGTTGATAATAATCTTTATAGTCATTTGGTGGTATCACCTTTGGTCTAGCTATTCTACAAATGGACTACATGCTACTGTGCATATGTATGTAGGACGGGAATCTTATATTACATCATGCTTGTTTCTTGTCTGTTCCGCGAACCGACTTTAAATGTGTATTGGCTGTGTAGGGCGTGTCAGGTTTCTACTTCACTGGTTGCACTCATGTGCAAAGGAGGAGAGTTGGTCAGCCTGGCCTTTGTTACTGAAGAATGACTACTCGCTCAATTGCAAAGGATGACGCAGGACGAAGCATGCCATAATCGGAGAGTAAACAATCGCCATCCGAGTTTCGAGGTCTAGGTCATTATCGAATTCGCTCGAGCTTTCTGTTCTGCGCCTCTATGACGCGTTCGGGTTGAGGCCACCTCTTCTCCACCCGACTCCGCGTCAGGCTCGTCAGGCGAGACACTTTTCTGCCTCTTACGAGGTCTCGCAATGCGGCCAGAGAACCCTCAGGTTATCGCGGTGCTGTTGGAGACCAGTACAATCGGTCGACGATTTCTATCGTCCCGTGCATGAGGATTTGAACATTCGTAGGTAGAGGAACCTCTGGAGGCGGTTGCTTTAGATATCTCCGAAATTTGATGCCAGCATTAAGGCCGAGGATCAGGTTGAGTTGCACTCCCAGTCTACGTTGTTTGTAGCCGGAGGTAAAAGGCAGAGGTTGAAGACAATGACACACGATCTTTCGCCAGAAGATAGGCTTCCTAGGTGCCCGATCGTACACGGTAAGCACACTCCCAGCGAGAAGGAAAGTGTGATGCAACCAACTCGTAACGCGCGTTTCGAAAGCCCAGATTTTCGAAAGGCTGGTATTCCTATAAATGAATGAACATTCAGGCTGAAGCAGATTAAACGCACGAGGAGCCTCCGTCCACAGTCCATGCCGTACTATTCAAGTAGTGCTGTCACAACTCGTTGTCCCTTTGGACCAGAGAACTTAGATGGTCAAGGACTGCGAGGCTCCGGTCACAGCGACGAAGGAATACATGTCAAGGGACTTGTGAACGTGACAATCGACTTGCAGCTGGGTTAAGAGTTGTCTTCGCATCGATAAATACTGTACTACTAACGATTGGTCATAGTGTTAGGTCTGCCCAGATAGAACTCAGGACCAATAACCCCCAGGCCGGTGATCTCCCTTTCCTTGAAGAATATTCAATTGGGTGTCATTCCCAGTACTGTGCACTACTCACAATGTTTCGCTCTCCACGCTCGTCAGATCAAAGTGTGTTGATCCAGCGCATATTTGTATTACTATATAAGATCAATTTTGTCATACAATACGGCTCAGACACGTCGGGTTGCCATTGAGCTTGGGCGTCGGCCTCTTGCGAAGGTCCTGGACTGGAAGGAGAGTGACGACGTCCAGAGAACGAGGTGTTTTCGGTTATCGACATGGAGAGGTTTTTCTCGAGGCGTGGTATCGCTCATGAACGTCGATATGGCTACTGTGGACAAGAGAGTCGATTCCGGATGAAAGTAAAGGTCCCAACCTGATCATGATATGTATCCCTGGGAATCTCCTTCTCTATATATTATATCGCTGATTTGATTCACTCCGAAGAGACCGGATCCGACCACACGCCTCTCCTCGTCGAGTCCTTCTGCGTAAAAAATCTTCGGAGATCCCGTACAACATTCAAATCCCATGCTCCCTCCGGAACTCGAGGAGCTCATCTTTTCGTTCGCCATTTATTCTGACTGGAAAAGCGCAAAGCATCTAGGCTTGGTAGCAAAGCGCGTTCGTCAATGGTATCAGTGACTAGTCTCCTTTATCTGATTGGTACTAGCATGCTAAGTTGGTGGGTTTTCTTGCACAGTATTATTCCTCATCTCTACGAAGTCGCGATCTTTCACCCTTACAAGATTCGCGATGGGAGGCCCAGATTCCCCAGCGAGAACTTGATGTATCACGGAAAATACGTCCATCATATCATGTTTTTTCGCTCAGCGGGCGCGAAGAGGATAGGTCTTAACCATCGCCCTGACGAGTGTCTTTCGTGGTGTCCCAATGTCACCAGTGTAGCACTCTGGATAGGGAGCACATCTTATGAGAAGAGACTTATAGATCAGCTCCATACCCTCCAGTTCCTAACACATCTATCCTTCAACTTCGGATCTCTGGCGGCTGGTTTATCTTTATCAAATCGATCAATGACCTTCCCCTCTATTACTCACGTCGAGCTTATCGGCGCGACCACGGTTGTCGTACCCCATGAAGTGAAGGGGCATTTTCCTTCTCTAACCCACCTCGCGATCACCGCTAAGGGGCGAACACCGATGGCAACTCTAGGGGATTTCTTGGATTGTTGGAAAACTCAGTTGGAGGTGTTCATCTGGTACTTTGGTACCCTCGGACCGGAGGACTTACCAGAAGTATTACCCACCTCAAGGTACACTGCTCTAGATGACCAAAGACTGGTCATACTCCGGTACGGCAAGAGCTATGTGAACACTTGGAACGAGGGGGTGATGAAAGGCTTAGGTATATGGCAGGTTGCAGAGGAAACTGTTAAACAGCGACGTCGAACCGCTGGACAGGTAAAACAGGGTAGTTGATCTGGATTAAATTAGCCATTCAATAAACCGCAGTGCTAGTCTACGTGCATTGGAGATGCTGAGGCCCCATCGCATGGCAACTCACTTCCATGCCTGGGATCATCGCTATCCAGGTCATCAGCTGGCTGCAACACAGACAAGATCCGACCTACGAAGTTCCTATACCACGTCGAGCCTTGACTGTGTCTTCTGCTACCTTCCACAAGCTGGGTCCATTTCTAGTACCTTCGTACCAAGTATCTACAAAGTCATGACCATAGTCAAGAACAACGATCCTCGGATCGTCCGACCGGATCCACGACGATGTGGGGAATACTGTAGGCATTGGGTGATCATCCGAATCCCCTAGATACCAGATGACTACCTCGATCTGGTCTTTGAAGCAGTTCAAAACCTCGCGCAGGGCCTCGATTGGAGTTTGGCCTCTTGCAGTGAATGCGATATGAGTCAAGGAGGGGAAATATTCCTGGACTTTGTATGGGTTCACTACTTTGTACGAACCGATCAGTTCGAGATGTGTGACGTTGGTGAATGTCCGAGGAGGTTTATAGCCAAATTTGGCGAGGCCGAGTTGAAATGCTGAGAAGTCCCAAGAAAGGTGGGTCATTTGGCGGAGACTGAGGAGTTGGTTGACCAACACTTCTTCATATAATTCATCTTTGACCCAGAGTGCCACGTCGATCAGATTAGGACACCAAGATAGACAATCGGTGAGGGTATCGTGGAGACCTGTCCGATCCGGACCCTGGCTGTTGTAGAACATGATATACCGCGCGTTTTTGCCGTACTGAACCAAGTTTCTACTAGAGCATCTTGGTCTCCTCCCATTTTCGACCCTGTGAGAGTGGAATACCACGACCTCATAGATCTGTGGAAGCAGCCTTCATAAGAGAAGTCAGACAACAAGTATGATTTCATGACCATCGTCTGATGATTACCAATAATAGACACGCTTCGCAACAAGGATGAGTTTTACAGAGTTTTGCCAATCGGCATGGAGAGCGAATGAGAAAATGCTTTCCTCGAGCTCTGGAGGGAATTTAGGTTCAAGTGGATCTGACATCCGCGATGATGAGGACGCAGTTGAGCTTTCATGACTCCGTTAACTTGCGAGGTGACCTGTCAGCAGCAAACTCCGACGGCAGTTTCCGTGCGGGGTAAATGATCAGATTCAGGTTCAGGCCTCTTCTCGTCGAACCAAACAGCTCGGAGTCGCAAGTTACCAAGGATGTACTACCCATGGAATTATGGACCGCGATCTTCTGGACGCTCTCTATAAACGACGACGTAATGACGACTGGCATGCAATTGGTCAAGAGGCAATTCCACCATTTATCTCATAATTACCTGCTTGTTGATCCATTGTTTTTGGAAGTCGAAGTTGTGTTTTTGAACCCTAGGGCGGTCTTATGGTCATACGATGGGAAGTTGTTCGAGTTATATTCAACCTGGATACATGACCACTCGAGCCACCCCTTCAGGTTTGCGATCACTCTGGGCGAGATTTTTTTTGATAGATTCCGGATTAGCTGGACGTGCTGGAACCACCTCACGAACTCTTTCCAGATTTTCCGATGACACAAGAAGAGCAATCCGTCTATCGATTCCCTGCCTAGTAATCCTTTTGAAGTGCCGATTCCGTGGACTTTTCCAAGCGATATCACAAGTTATGGAACGGTTTGAATGCACGCTCTGCTGCCTTGTCGTGCATGTCGTTGAAGTGTCAACCCGAGGTATCTATTAT